>JANKKB010027879.1:0-12221 GCA_026225775.1 Bursera palmeri | reverse complement strand
AAAGGAGAAAAGGAGAAGAACACACACAAGGAATTATAGTGGTTCGGTTATATGCCTACGTCCACTGCGACGGCAAAGTATTCACAATTATAAATTAGGATTACATCAATAAGAATATATAACAAACCTTAGTTTCTAAAATATCCAAAATACCCTTACCATACAATTGTATGACATATAAGCCATTCCCTTAACAATCCCCTTGGTTGTTTTTAGCAATTATTTTTTCCTGATTTAGTCAATTACTACAGAATTTTCTATGTTGCAAAATCTCCTTCGTTGTTTTGGCAATTATGTTATGCGTTCTTTGGTGCTCTAGTTTTGCATCAGGATTTTAATCATGTGGTGTTTGAATGGCCTAAGAAACTATTTTGCTTGTTTATGTAGGTTCAAATAAATTTAAAATGTCAAATTCTGCAATAGATGTTCCTTCCCAGGGTGGATTTAGCTTTGATCTCTGTAGAAGAAATGATATGCTTACAAAGAAGGGTGCTAAACTTCCATCTTATCGGAAGACAGGAACAACAATTGTTGGGTTGATTTTTCAGGTATCACACCATATTTGTTCTTAATTTTTTCATGCTTTATGTGATCTATTAGATCTTTTTAAGTATTTCACTTATGCAGTGCCATCCTGAATGGCTTTAGATTTGCGCTTGCATAAAACTTAAATTTATGCTAGGATACAGTACTATTTACCCAAATCATCACTTCCGTAGTTAGTTTTGCATAGATTTGGAAAAAGTTCATTAAGAAAGCAGAAATACAAAAATGATAAAGAGAAGGCTAACATGTTTTCATGGTGAATAAACTTCAGGCTTAGTGTTAAGTAGCACTTGGCCCCATCATTTAGGTTAAGGGTTCTAATCCCCTCGGGCCACCTATTTGGGACATGTATATGTCTCACATGTTTTCTGGCTACCAAGCTTGTAATCTGCAAACTTAACCCTCAATTTAAGAACTCAATCAGCAAAGAAAAAGCGAGGGATTTCTGGGTTCTCCCAAAAAAAAAAAAAAAAAGAAAAAAGAAAAAAACTTCGAGCTAACATTTCAGAGCCCCTTTGAGAGACTTGTAACTGTGGATGTGGGTACTTGTTGAACGTTCTTGGAGTTTGAGCTCTGCTGAGTTGGATAGTCTTTTTCGTAGTCAACATTTGACATCTTTTGTCTGCTTCTTCAAACTTAAAAGGATATAGATGAACACATGTAAAACTTATCTATTTTATTGTTTGATATGTACGTTCTTGTCAAGACAGTACTGAAGTGATTTGTTCAACATTATTTTTCCCTTTTCTATTTTTTTTGTAGGATGGCGTCATTCTTGGGGCAGATACTAGAGCAACTGAAGGACCCATAGTTTGTGATAAGAATTGTGAGAAGATTCATTATATGGCACCTAACATATATTGCTGTGGAGCAGGGACTGCTGCTGATACTGAGGCTGTAACTGGTACTCTCTAGAAATTGATATTTAATTAATCTGGTAGTGCAAGATTGCAGTTGTAATATTTTATTAATCAGATGCACAAACACTTGATTTAGGATGTGTTTGGTAACAGTTTCCAAAATTGTTTTCTAAATGATGTTTTGTAGAATAAAACAAGAAATTGAATTTGTTTTTCAATAACCTGAGCATTTGTATAATACCATATGCCTTAAACTATTTTCTAAGAGCATATGCATTTTTTACTGCTTTGTCTTCTCTCTTGGACTGATCTCCCGTGTGACTACTATAGGTGAAGCAAGCTGTGCAAGTTGCTTGATCACTAACTCTGAATCACTGCTAAATCCTGTTTTCTCAAAGGCAGAGACATGTTTGTGTTATTTTTGGTTTTTGTAACTGTAGTTGAAGAATGAGTTCTGAATTTATTGTTATTATTCTTTCTTACACTCTAGAGAATGTCTTTTTTAAAGTTTTCAGATTTTTAAAATAAAAGCAATTTTGGAAAATGGTACCGAGTGGATTTTTATTTTTCTGTTTCGTGTTACTGTAGCTAATGTGTTGTAACATGTTTTTGTCTCTCTAGACATGGTCAGCTCACAACTGCAATTACATCGTTATCACACTGGTCGAGAGTCAAGGGTTGTTACAGCACTGACCCTTCTCAAGAAGCATCTTTTCAAGTTAAGTAACTTTTATTTGCAATTTGTGCTATTAACAACATCTCTGGATAGTTTTTATTAGTGGATAACTCTGATTGTGTAATTTGTTGTCCAGCTACCAAGGCTATGTCTCAGCTGCTCTAGTGCTTGGTGGAGTTGATGTCACTGGACCTCATCTGCATACAGTTAGTTTTGTTGCTCTTTCAGAAATTCCAGAAATGGCTGTGATTCTATTGATCTGTTTAAATAATGGCTTGATTATTAATTGATTCTAAATGGCTGATTTTGTAGATTTATCCACATGGATCAACTGACACCTTGCCATTTGCAACAATGGGCTCCGGTTCTCTTGCTGCAATGGCTATGTTTGAATCAAAATACAAAGAAGGCCTAACTGTAAGCTTGTCCGTTGGATTTGGAACGTTTAGTTTGCATTGCATGATGTTATGATGACTGATGTGAAGAATTTAAGACACTAATTTATTTAAAACTTTAGTTTATCCATGACCATCTTTAACATTGAGGTTCTATATTGGAACTGAGTGGTTTAAGGAAGATCAGACAATCAGTGGAGTCTGGACTTATATTATTTCCTCTTGGTGATTAGTAACCATATCATGTGTCGGTGTCCTTTTAATCTAAGTTGTCAAATTTTTTTTTTTTTTTTTTTTTTTTTTTTTGANAAATTTTTTTTTTTTTTTTTTTTTTTTTTTTTGCAGAAAGATGAGGGAATAAAGCTTGTAGTTGAGGCTATATGTTCTGGTATATTCAATGACTTGGGAAGTGGAAGCAATGTAGATGTTTGTGTTATAACTAAGGTGTGTTTTTACTTACCAGATTTTTGCTATGCTTTGAAGATGACATATTATCCGAGGCTCATTTGATGAAAGTTTCTCCCTTACAATGAACATTGGCACAGGGGCACAAAGAATACTTGAGGAACCACCTTTTGCCAAATCCGCGCACCTTTGTTAGTTCAAAAGGATATTCTTTTCCTAAGAAGATTGGTTAGTATGGCTTCTCTGTTATTCAAGCTGCTCAATTTTGTTATAGTTGAACTAGTATGGTCTAATTTGATTTTTTGATACAAGATAACTAACATGGAGTGTGGTGTAGCACATCACTGCTTACTAGTAATTCTAAAACTATTTTGTTTGTTTTTGTCTTAATTTCTTTGTTCCACAGAGGTCCTCTCGACGAAGATTACCCCACTGAAGGAAAGAGTAGAAATCATTGAAGGTGGAGATGCAATGGAAGAGTGAAAGTCATCACCAACCGAGAAGAGCACAGGGGTGAAACTAGTATAGTTTACAGTTTACAGTTTCCAGTTTAGAAGCTCAATGAGCTTTTATTTACATGTTGCTGGGTTGGCTTCCTAGCTGCTGCTGCTCTTTTGGATTATCAAAGAAATGTTCGGCGAATCAGCGTGTTCAATTATTCCATTTCTGTAACATTAAGAATTTGTTTACTTGATGCGTCTAGCATTTTCAACATTACATTTAATTTTGGTTACCGTTGGATTATCTGATGAGAATTGCTGGAGTGAAACTACAAGGGTTTTCTTTTCTTTCTTCGTTTACCTTTTAGTCAAAAAGCAGCAAAATAAGCCTTCCTGAAACGAGTTGTTATGATCGAAAGAAAACTTCAAAATTTAAAAATCTTTAGAAGGTTTCACAACTTTTTCTATTAAAAAAAAAATGTGTAGGAAAAGTTAAAGTCCACTTTAAGAACATTCTTCAATCTTTGCTTACCCACCCTTCAACCTAGCTCTTCGGCTCATTAAAATCTTCTAGTTCAATGAAAAGATCAATAATAGCCTCATTGGATAGCCATTTCATTGTTTTTTCTTGCGTAAGAAAAAATGTATGGGAGCGTGATTTATGTAAATTTGTATTGTATGAGAAATATGATTAAATTAGTGAATAAATGAACATCCATACGATATTATTTCTAGAAGGCTCGAGCAGGAAGCAAAGTGAAAAAAAGAAAGAAAAACGGCGTGTCGGTGAATCGATACGTCACCGTGTCCAGCTATTACTTGACTTGCTTGCTTTCTGTATTCTCTCTCTTTTTTTTCTTAGTTCTTAAGCTCTCGTTTCTCAACTTCCCAAGCCAAAATACAGAAAGAGCAGACAGACAGATAGCTTCGTATTTTTTGTCGTCCACAAACAGCTTCTTGTTCAGACATGTCTTACGATTATCTCTTCAAGTACATAATCATTGGAGACACTGGTTCGTCACTTTCAACTTCAAAAACCCTAGTCGTTGTCCAATTTTGAGTGAATTTGATTGATTTGATTGGTGATTCAGGAGTTGGAAAATCGTGCCTGCTCTTGCAGTTCACAGACAAGAGGTTCCAGCCTGTTCATGATCTCACCATTGGTGTAGAATTCGGTGCTCGAATGGTCACCATCGACAACCGCCCCATCAAGCTACAGATTTGGGACACCGTAAGTTCCCCTTTTTTCTTTCTATACTTCACTTTCCTTTCCCAAACTTATAAATTAAACTTTATTTTGGATGTTAAACTTATAAATTAAACTTTATTGTGGATGTTAGGTGCATAATTCTTCCTTTCTATTAAATAAATAAATAATTGGGCTTGAAAGTACTTAAGGAGTTTCTATTCTAGTGCAAAGTGTTGCTACTGATTTATTTATTTATTATTATTTAACGTTATCCAAGGGCTACTTTGTTGGACAAGGATTGCCTACTTCTTTCGATTATAGAATGACCCAATTATTTTCATTGTGGATAATATTATGTTGTTTAAGATTTTATTTCTTAGTCTTGAAGCAGGTAATTTATTATGTTGGGAGCATGTTATGTGTTTCTCTGTTAGGGGTGTGCTCAATCTAGTTATGCCTTTTTGTAGTTTTTGAGAGAGTATAGACTTAAAGAGAGTTTGAATCTGATAAGCTTTCTGCTTTAAGTTAACATGAGAAGCAAGATTTATAGCTTTGCCTAATTTACTTGTTCTAACTTAAACGAGTACATTATGATAGGAAATGGCTAACTCTGAAGATTAGCCCACTAGAAGTATTTAATTTATGTTGTACTTCTATTATCGTGCAACTTCATTTGGTTTAATATCAATAGCTAAAACGTTCTGTCGCTGTATATATATAGTACCTTAACGATTTACTATGATTTGGGTATTCATGTGTTGTGGGTTTGATAGAGTGATTTGGATGAATCCCCTCTTTGTGGTTTATGATCTTTGTTTGGTCCTAATGTTATTCCCTTGTAGGTGCTGTAATTTTGAATGAAAATCCAGCTCTTGCTCTAACCTGAAACTTTTAAAATTTAAGAAGTAGCTGATAGTGTGTCATGTCTTATATTTTAAGATTTTTTTTTTTTTTTTTTTTAATTTCATGATGCCGTAGAATATTACTTTTAAACTTTTAGNAAGTAGCTGATAGTGTGTCATGTCTTATATTTTAAGATTTTTTTTTTTTTTTTTTTAATTTCATGATGCCGTAGAATATTACTTTTAAACTTTTAGCTCATAAGCTGAAGTACACACTTCAGTATCCCAGCTTTTAATTTAAATCTACAACTACTAAGCTGCGAATGTTGGTTCTATTTCAGGCTGGGCAAGAATCTTTTAGATCTATAACAAGATCTTATTACAGAGGAGCTGCTGGTGCACTTCTAGTTTATGATATAACAAGGTGAGTGTGGGTGTTAGTGTGTACTTAGGTGTATGTAACACTGTAATAGAGAGAGACAGCACAGTTGCAAGCATCGCTCCTCCTCACCTTAATTTTTATTTGCACATGCTGGAAATAAATCGCACCTTGTGGGTCGTGAAAAATTCAAGTTTTATGTTTTTTAGTGAACTGGAGATAAATTTTGTTAAGATGTTGCATATATTTCATTATTTTTATTTCAGACCCTTACTACCTAGCACCTTGCTCTTTTTAGTGGTCAAGTATTGTCAGTACATTTTAAGCCCTCATGAGATAGGATTTATGCTTCAACCAGTCACCAGATTATTTAATTTTCCTATTGAGGTTGTTCTTCCACCAGTTCCTTCGCTATAATACCCATATTTTCTTTAACTGAAGCGGAAAGCTGTTCTGTTGGTCAGGAGAGAGACATTTAATCATTTGGCAAGCTGGCTAGAGGATGCCCGGCAGCATGCAAATCCCAACATGACAATCATGCTTATAGGGAATAAGTGTGATCTTGCTCATCGGAGGGCTGTTAGCAAAGAGGAAGGAGAACAATTTGCAAAGGAAAATGGACTTCTGTTTTTGGAAGCATCAGCAAGAACAGCTCAGAATGTTGAGGAGGTGATGTAACTGGACCAAAATTTAAGCTAGCTTTTTTCCAATTGTTTTGTATGTGGATCTATAACTGCCGAGTTTTAATGTCATAAAATACTGTTGACAATGTGGTTAGTGCTCTATTGCTAAATGAATGCGGTGATTATCTTACAGGCCTTTATAAAGACTGCTGCAAAGATCCTTCAAAATATTCAGGAAGGCGTATTTGATGTATCCAACGAGGTAACTTTTAAGCACGTCAGTTTTATTATTTTGTGCCTTATTTTGACTTTTGCCAAACTTATCTTTTTTTCAATGGCAGTATTCATTTAAATGGAATGTCTTGTGTTGGAATTCTAATAGGCTCAATGGCGATTGTGATAATCTTATTTGGCACACATAAGAAGCTTTTCCTAAGTCATGTATTTTCATTAAAACTAAGATCTGGAAATGTATCTTACATCCGATCTTTTCTTAATAATGATTGCAGTCATCCGGAATCAAGGTTGGATATGGACGCCCCCAAGGACCAGCAGGTGCAAGAGATGGAGCAGTTACTCAAAGCGGGGGATGTTGCAGTTGATTGAAACCAAAATTGCATTCTGTATCTGATCCTTTATGCAATTTATATAGGCCTCTTCCACACCCTGCTATGATATCCTTAAAAACAGTGACCAACTTATGAGGATATTCAATGTATAGATCTCTCACCGGTTTTTTAAACGGAATCAATTTCCTGTTGGTTATTCATATCTTTTGAATAGTCAAAGGTTGCTTCACATCAATGTCACACATACTAAAGTTCCGTTGCTTGATTGTGTTTTCTCTGACCAAAGCTAATTATATGCCTATCACGCATATTTTAATTTAGTTTAATATTACTTTTATGTTTAAGACCATTTAAAAGATGAAGGATTATTGCAAAATCAGAGCCCGTGGCAATTATGAGGCTTCTTTCTTCTCGATGGTTAATTAGCCTGATCATAACCAAGTATACAAGCGAAACTTGTTATATCTGATATTTTGATACATAATAATGCTCATGGAGCGCCAGAGTACAGAATGTTCAGTGTTTATGCAGTGTAAATTTTCTGATCTTTTAATATATAATCTCTTTTGATACATAATAACTGAAATTAAAATATTACTTGAGATAACTGCAAGTTGAAGTAGTTCCTCTTCATTGCCGGGTATTGTAGAAAACTACCAAAAATCACCATATGCTCAAGATCATAAGGTTAAACATTCATTAACGTGCCATTACAAAAATAAGCGAGTGAACCATCTCCGCTAATTCACTCTTAAGCTGCTTTTCTCGAAAATAAATTGCTTAAACTTTGGTCGCTAAGAACCACCAAATACCTACAATAACAACAGAGCTTTAGGGAACAGATCATGAGGAAAATAAATTATGTTATTCCCTACTAACAAAATTACACTCACCCCAGCCAGGATATCTTTTGAGAGTTTAGATTTGCTTTCTGTTGCATTACTTGCAACTGGTCGTTTCTGAGGGAATTGACGAATCACTTTCGTCACCTGCTGGGTAACAGGTAGCTCAGAACTGGTCTCAGGCTCTTGTTCCACTTTTTGCTTCTGTGAGAAAAGAGAAAAAACAGATCATTTGGATTAAAGATGCTCTTCAACCAAAAACAAAAATTTACATTGACTAGAATCCAGTTTAAACTACCTCTGCATCTCAATAATACAAGTTCATATAACTGATAATCCTGACATATAATCAGCAAGAGAATTTAAAACAACAATTTTAAAAAATTAATAACAATCTCTTACTGGACTTTGAAAACACAACCAGCTATATTCATAAATAAAACTTGGACGTTATCATCAAGATACCGAGTTAAAACTGTGAGCACCCCATTTTTTTATTTACTTTTTTATCCTTGAATTCACAAGCTTTGTGTGTAAACCATTCACTCTTAGAGAATACAAGTATTCTGTGGAACACCATCCTAGATTGCCATTCACTATATCTTTGTGGGCTGCTTTATCCATTAATCTTAAAGTAGTTTGTTTGAAGTTACCTTATTAGCCACCACAAACTTTGAAGTTACCTTATTACCCACCATAAACTTAAGACAAGTATTCCAATTAAGATACTTAAGCACAGGCAAATTACATCCAGGCTTAAACTATATGTTATAATAAAAACAAAAGAATGTGTTATAGATTGAACAAACAAGCAAACTGTTTAATAGAAAAGTATAAGCGTTGTTGACCTTCTTTAGTCGTTCTTCTATGGAGCTCAAAGCACGGGATTTGTCAACTTTAGTGAGATAGAAATCCCGCTCCCTCTTTGCAGCCGAAATTTCTAAAGCTAGTTTCTGTTCTCGAATAGCATTCTTGTAAGCTGCAATAGGCATATTTCAAGCTAGACATGTAAATAAACTATAGGACCATCTCAGGACATTTTAAAATATAAAGACAGGAGAGAGAGAAATCAACAAGTTCTTTACCAATTTCTTCCGTAAGATCATCCCACTTGAATTTACTCAGATACTTAATATTCCAAAGATCGTAATAAAATGAAGACCTTTTTCTTCCACCTAAACATTTATTAAATAAATGCCAAGAATAAGAACTAAATCATATAAAGAACAAAAGAATGCCATGAAATATAGAAGCAACTTGAATTAATGAATCCTCAAAAACTTTAAATTATGAAACAGAAATTGGAGCCTAGAAGGATAAATTAAGAACGAAAATATGGCAATGGAAGTTGATGAGACAAGAAACCGTAGTCCATGTGAAGAATAAAACTTAAAGAAACAATGGTATTCCGAATAATTTCTGACATACAATACAAGCATAGTATTGCTGAAAAACAAACACATAATTACACCACTGGGATTTGATAAAGTATCTAACTTAATGATAAAAGATGAAATTGCAATAATTGTTCCTGTGAGGTATCCATACCAACTGGTTCACCATTTAACATATTAGCAACCCTCTTTGCAACACTTTTCTTGGTGAACTCAACCCACCTACATAAGAGAGGAATAAATGTGACTATGTGGAAAAAGAATGTAATGCATCTTTAAGAGCCAAAAAAAAAAAATGCAAGTATAGTATTGCTGAGACAAGTATAGTATTCCGAATAATTTCTGACATACAATACAAGCATAGTATTGCTGAAAAACAAACACATAATTACACCACTGGGATTTGATAAAGTATCTAACTTAATGATAACAGGCTGCAGCTGTTTGACATGATGGATTCAAGCATATTTATCAAGCACACTTACCCTTCTGAAAATACTTGTTCTCGGAACCCACTATCTCGCTTATGATTAGCTCGCCTACGAGGTGCTTGGGCTGCAGGATCTGTAATTCAAAATCAAATATCACTTTGAGTTAAATAACCAACACCAACACAGTTTCACTCTATTCCTATCATTTAAACAAACAAATAAATAAAAATTTTCATTCGCCAATCAAATACTTCGGGAAATTAAAACAATAATGAGCAAGGCAAAACAATTATCTAGCAAATCAGAGAAGCATTTTTGGTGACAAAGAAAGAATCACCTTCAGGTGCAAGGTAAATTCGCAGTATCTCTCCATACTGAGAGAGAATCTGACGAAGCTTCACATGATCCATGTGGGGAGGAATCCGACTCAAGTAGCAAACTCCACGGTGGTCAGCTTTGGCAGCTTCGTCTAACAATCGCTTCTTCTTTTTACTTTTACTAGTCTCTGAATTTTTTTTATCAGACTCGAGCTTCTCTTCCTCAATTGGACCTTCTGCATTGACCTCCTGTTCTTCCCCACTCCCACCAGCCAGAACAGGCTCTCCATCTCCCTCTTGTTGTCTCTCAGGCTTACCAATTTCCGTCAATAATCCTTTACTTGTTTTAGTTTTAATTTTGGATTTTGGAGTCCTCATTCCACCAGTCCCATTCTCTTCAGCCTCCCTCATTAATTTTTTCATCTCCACCGGACTCTCTATATCAACTTGTTGGTTATCGTCAGCCTTCTTGACAGTTTTCTTTGACCCTCGTTTTTCTTTCTTCTTTGCACTCCTATCACTTGATTTTGGATTGCCCTCCATTAACCCTATGCTCTTCTTTCGCTGTTCTGTAAATGAATGGGGCAAGCCGTCACAATTGAAACATAGAGATTCAAAATTTAACACTTTAACCCTAATAGGTAAATTAGTGTTTTTAGAGGTCTATCAGACATGACTTCTAATCAAAAAAATAAAAATCTAATTCAAATCAAATGACATAAAACTTCAATTAAGTTTCAAACCTGCATTAAAATAAAATAAAATAAAAAAGATTTTATACCACACAGTGGGTACGGTACATGAACAAAATTATTTATTTGTTCTGAAGTAATTATGGTGAGAAGTTTTGCTATAGAGACTAAAACTGTACCAATAGAGAAGGGGGAGAAGTTGTCGAGATGAGAACAGTTGCAGCTGACAAGAGAAGAAGAAGAAGAAGAAGAAGAAGAACCTCTGCTTGTTGGCTGAGCGGGGCTGTCAGTCTACTTGAGGAGGTTTCGCTACTCTCTCCCAAGGTGTCGCCACTCGCCACTGTGTAAAACCCTTCTTTTTTTTTTAAAAAAAAAAAAAATTTACTAAAATGTTCCATTAATATAAGTAAAAAAAAATCCCCAAATTCACTCTACATATCTTATTTGAAATTAAAAATTAAAAAGCTAAATTAACAAAACAAATTACTTCCAAGACATAAAAAAAGAATATTTCTTTTAATTAAAATTAAAATAATATAAATATTAATTTAATTAAAATATAATTACGTTTTCAAACATAGTATATATTCCTATTTCTTAAACTCTAATTCATTTTCTTTAGAATATGAAATATGTATATTTTTATCGTTACATAGTGATATTATTTAAATTATGAAGAATCAAATCAATGTTTGGAATATTTATAAAAAATAATAGATATGTATTTTAGTGTTTAAAAACTAATTTTAGTATAATTTACAATTTTAATTTTTATAGTTTAGTTTCTTGAGTTAATAAATTTAAGATGTTAAGTTATTAACAACTATAAATATATTAAACATTGGTTGCATACAACCATATATATATTTATAACGTTTGGTTGCATATATATTTATAATATTAGGTTGCATAAAACCATACATATCAAGAAAATTTTCTCAAAGTGCTCTTTCAGTTTACAATTGCGGTACTTAAAACCACTAGGGTTTGTAGATAAAGCAAGCTTAAGCACCACTTGTAGTTGTTCCTATAAATAAATTAACATAAATGGATATTCTCTAAGCGGAACTACTAAAACCATAAAATCGCCTGCCATGAATTCTCTTTGCAGGTGAGAACACTCTACGAGGCTACTTAGGGAGATAGAGATTTGAGGGAAAGAAATTCTTTAATCGCATGTAAAAGAAAAACTGCATCAATATTTATGTTCAACTAAGTCTATTGTTCTTTCTAAATTTTAAGATATGGTATCTAAAACATGTACATAGTAGAATTTAAATTTTGAAAAGAGGAGTTTTTGAGTAATAAGATGTGTAGAATGGATCTGAGAGTTCATATAATCCCACTCTAAAGTTAATTATAGATAATTATTATAATAGATTCTTTTAGGAACAATGAGACGAGAAAGGTTAAAAGTAAATATATTTTTTTTAATATTTAAATCGATTAATTAGGTGTAAAGAGTGGATTTATTCAAGGATGATTAGAGTTAAGAGTTCAAACTTACAAGCAATAAGAAAAGTATTATGCATATATATTTCAAGTTTTGATTAAACTTTGGATAATCAGAGTTAATATTTTCATGTAAATTTTATATACAAGTAGTACATGACATTCTAAC
>JANKKB010027878.1:0-12221 GCA_026225775.1 Bursera palmeri | reverse complement strand
TCGTTGAATGTTGAGCATTAGTGTCCAACACTTAATAAAAAAAGGTATCGAACTATGAATCTATTAGACAAGATTAAAACATCTAAATTTTCAATATTTGAATTAATTCTCAACAAACTATTTAAGAGCACCCTTCTACTTACTTCTAATAGGCCATGAACTATATCAGAATCATTCTCGATAAGTCCAGAAGAAGTTATCCTTTTTTTTTTTTTTTTCGAATTCGTTAGATAGAATAAGGGGAAAAAGAGAAAGAAAAAAGTAGATTCAACCCTGGCGAAACTCGGGTTCAGGCTCTAATTAAATGAGATTGGCCCTCGAGTGCAAAGATAGAAGGGAGCTTGACTGTAAGACCCATCCGTCGAGTAGGGACAAAAATCTGCCTTAGAGATTTGACAATGGTGAGTGGAAGGGCCGTCGCTAAACGAATAAAAGTTACTCTAGCGATAACAAGCACATCTATTTATTATTTATTTATCTTTTTTTTTTTTGGCATTTCGTTCAAAATTATTCTTTAAGTTGTAATCAAATAATGTAAAAAAATAAGTTGAAAAGAGGTTTGGAAATTAAAAATACTGGTTTTGGACGAACCAAAACAAATACCTAGTCATTGTAATTAATTTTGATATTAATTAAAAATCCAATAATTTTTTATTGATTAATAGACGTTCTTTAACTTGCGAGATGAAAGATTTAAAATTAGAGTATGAGCTTGATAAGCATGGTTGAACTAATTAATATTTTCATCTCATTGGCTCTGACAAATCAAAGGTTAATCAAATTAAGATAATATAAAGTAATTGGTAAAGTGGTAAGGCAATAAATAATCAGAATTAGTTTTATATATAAAAACAAATCAAGTAGGTAAGCTAAATATATATGTTCACATGCCATGGCTGATCCTCTCTTTAATTACTTGGCTATAATTAACAAATGAAGGATCTTCGTATCTCGGGAACACTCTCTAATCATGCACTAATTAATGAAAATTAATCTCCTAATTAATTAATTAAGTTATACATTGCCCGAGTAACACATATGATCTCCACCAAGAAGAGAAGCTGGCCAAGCCCTCAGTGCCAGTGGGGCAGGCATGCAAAGCAAATAGAAAGAAAATTATTTTATGATAAGAAGGTTGAAAAGGTTTCGTTGTCAATGGGCCACTTCATGCACTCTCTCCTTCAGAGGATGAGATAAGCACTTTAAAGAAAGTGCTTTTCCAAGTCAAAATTCTAAGGGGAAGAGTCATGTCGTGATTTGAAGTCTCTAAAGAATAAAAGAAAGAAACTACCAAGAGAGCATGTGAGTGGGGTCTCATTCTAATCAATTTATAAACCCAATCAAGCCCTAGATTTGGTTAGCCATTCAGAATCATTGCCTAACGGTTTCATAATAATTAATTGATTTTATCTATACAATTGCAGTTGTATCTCCTATGTATCGATGTGTTTCTGCTTTAACCCTTTTTCTTGTGTGATTTATTTAGGGGGATTTGAAAAAGATTTACCCCTTTGAAAAAGTAACCAAACTTAATGAGGTGAAAAAATAGTAAAAAAATTAAAATTTTTGATTACTTAACTAAACCGTTAAGCCCGTAGGTTTGTAAATATTTATTCGTTAACCTTTTAGCCCATAAGAGGTTAACAGTCCATTTCCTTTGACTAGCCTGTAGACCGGTAACGTATTTAACAGGTCAACGTACTAATATCTATGTAGCTCCAAACTTAAAGGGTTGACTAGACAATTAAAATTTTTAGTTTCTTAGTTATTTTTTATTAAACCTCTATATTTGTGTTATTCTACATAATTATCCATTTATTTACGTAATATATTAATGCATACAATCTATTTATATAAATAAATAACATTATGGCTCCCAAGTTTTTATTCTAAGTTTTACATTAAAAGTGAAATGATAATTTAATCTAACAAGAAATAAGGCTTGTAGCTTCTCAAATGATTATCGCATCACTTAGGATACTAAACTTGGTAATTTTTTACACTTATCCATAAATACCTTCTATGTATAACAATAATCTTGATGGTGATTAAAGACGTTTTTAAGTATTAAAACGGAAGCAGATAATTTGAATTTAAAAGTATTAATTGATTATTTTTTAAAATTAGGCCTTCAATTTAATTTTCTAATCGAATAAAACCCCATAATGCCTTTTATTGATCATAAAAAAAAAAAAAAAAAGTGTTTCCAACCCAATTAAGTTAAGCAATTATGATTACTATTTTAATGTATATGTGTTAGCATGATTAACATGTAGATTAAGGATATCAATGTGTTTTGAGACTTTCGAGTATCTTCAATAATTTCTCTGTTTTAGTATAATTATACATAAAGCATATATACATCGGGTGGGGTGGTGAAAGAAATCAAACAAGACCTTTTTGCTTTGCATGGAAAGCAGTCAATAAAAGATTTTCTGAAGATTTGCTCTTAACTCTTAACAGCTTTACTCATAGCCATGCCAGCATGTGATACTTATCAGAGTACTAAAGATGCTCACAAGCTTCCTCTTCGTTCTCCAAATTCCAATGGTGATCTTAAATCAAAACAATAAATAAATAAATAAACTACTTATTAAGTTTTGAAAAACAAAACTTGGCATTGAAAGACAGAATGATTCAAGTCAACTAAACATACTGAATTACTAGTAGTAGATGAAAATTTTGTTTTCTCATTCTTGGTAGGATTCGAAACCTTTAAATATTTATATTTTTCGTAAACCATATATATCACTAGTAATTATCATTGACCGCACTATATTTTTCTCTTTTTTTACTTATATGAGACGTTTACCATTTTTCTTTTATCTCATCCTTAAGTTTTAAAAACATCTCTTCTCAAGTTCTTCGGTTAAAAATTTTGTTAGTTAACATCTATTAATTTCTATATTTCAAAAAATTTATTATTTTACCCTTACTAACATATATAAAAAAATGACTTAATTTTTAAAAGGAAATATTAAATTAAATTATCAAATTATCTTAATACATATTAAAATTACTTTTTCATGGACAGTATTAACACATATTGTTATTTGTTTCAAGGATAAATTGATCATTTAACTTAATATTGTCCTTGAAAAATTAGTTATTTTTTATGTGTTAGTAAGGGTAAAATAATAAATTTATTGGAATATGGAGGTTAATAAATGTTAATTAACAGAATTTTTAACTAGAGGACTTGAAAAGAGATTTTTTCAAAATTTAAGTATGAGAGAAGAGAAAAATGGCAAATATCCTATATGAGTGAAAAAAAAGAAGAAAAGGTAGGGGTGGTCAATGATAATTACCTTATATATCACTTATAAATTTAAGATTAGGTAATAAAATTTAGAAAAAAAATGTACCAAAATCAAGGGAATGTTTGACTTTTGACCCGTTTTTTAAAAATTTAGATATCATAACCCTTTGCTTGATGTTCGATAGTATCCAATATATAGAGTTGAACATCACACACTAGTGTTTGATATTGTAGATCACTATCTATCGAATGTCAGATAGTATTCGATAGATTGTATCGAACACTTAATAGGCCGTGACGTTTAAATTTTTTAAAAGTGGGTCAAATTTCACCGAATTCTCATAATTTGGATAATTTTTGCAAGGATCCCTAAAATTTATATTGAGACAAAAAGTGTTCAAATTTGAAACGAGGGAATTAATTAGATAATATAAAAGGTATAATGGGTGGAGGGTAGGAGAACAATGAGGCATAACACAAGGCTAGCTATAAAGTATAATTTATGTATATACAATTCTACAGCGCAAAAGGGGTGATGGGGATAACAAAAATCAGCGTGCACTTTTGGCTTTAAATGAGGGGAAATCGAGAGAAGATTGAGTGGAGATATGCCCCTAACAACTAGGGACCAATTGGTGCTTAGATGGCTAATTGGGTTTTTTATGTCAATTACATATAATATGCCCTTTAAAAAGTTTGATTGTATTATTTACTTTCATATAATATGATTAATTAATACATTGCATTTGATTTGGCAATGACCAAATCAAACATGCCTCTATTATATGCTCTCTCTCTCTCACTCTCTGTCATTTTATACATTTGTCAAAGCACTAACTTTGTGGGGATTCGCTCTTTATTGCTAAGGTTACAAAGTCCTTTCACAAAGAGAGATTCAGCCATATTCTTGTTTGAGGTTAGTTCTCTACTTCCCTTCTATATGAAAGTGTCTTCAGATTTTTGCAGAAAGTTTTGTTTTGTGTTACATGGGCATGCAAGGGAGTGGAAGACCTAGCTAGCTAGAGATTCTATGTCAATGATTCTGTTTTGTACTGTATAGATACAGACATACGCATACATGCCATGTCCATGTGATGAATTTGTATCATTTTGTTTTGAGTTTCTCTTTTGCCATTTTGCCTGTTGGTGTTTGCTCAGTTTTGTGAAAGAAAAGTAGCATATATGTGGATGGTACTATATCTGTCATCTAGGACTGCACAGCTAGTCTCTAGGATGAGATTAGCTCTTTTCCATCCCAGTCTCCCGTTCTCTCTCTTTTTTACTTCTCTCATCTGTTTGCTTGCTGAGAAAAAGCAAAGGAAAGAGAAGACAATCAATCACGTGAGTATGGAAAAATATAACAGTTCTCTCTGCACAAGTAACTGGGGTCACCTTCCACATCCAACCCCACCTTTAGGTCTTTACAAGAAAGCAAATTATAGATGTAACAAAGCCTAATTATTGATTGATTCCAAATTATTCTGCCAAAACCCATTTCATTTTCAACATTAACAAACAAATAATACATTGGTTTTTTTGTTTCGGTAACACTCCCAACTCTCAATTCTATACAAGTAATATTTCAATACAAATGGATTTTTTATTTTTGTTTTTAAAAAACATTACTTCATAGTTTAAACATTACAAGAAGACACGTTGGTTTTGGTAAGACCCCTCCCATCTCTCATTTCTGTGCAAGTTCTTTCCATAACTGGGTTTTTGTTGAGCATAAAAGAGTAACACAGTTTAGGTAAATATTGGTTTTGGCAAAACTCTTTTTTGTGAGCCTTGGAATGCTCATTTCTCTCCCATGTCCCTGGCACTAAGCTTGAGATAGCAGCATTTCTGAATTTGCCCACTTCGATAGCACCTGTAAATATCATTATTTATGCAAAATCTA
Organism: Bursera palmeri; assembly: GCA_026225775.1. Classification (NCBI taxonomy): domain Eukaryota; kingdom Viridiplantae; phylum Streptophyta; class Magnoliopsida; order Sapindales; family Burseraceae; genus Bursera; species Bursera palmeri. The sequence continues at coordinate 7,062 of JANKKB010027878.1, read as the reverse complement.
AAACTTTACCAAGTATATACTATTTGTCAATTTTTGCTTTCATTTCAGATCTTGTTTATTGTACTTGTACCTTAGTGTACAACCATCATGGTCGTTTCATATTTTATATGGTATATTAGGATAAACTTAAATGGTTAGCACTTAGCCCAATTGCCATAAAAGATTACAAAAAAATGTTAATGTTAGATCTCATCTCACACGCCCCCACTACTGCACGTGTGGATCATAATCTCTTGGACAGATAAACCATCTGCAATTGCCAGATAGATAGATTGATTAGCTTCTTTGTTCAATTTTTTTTTGGGGAATAAATAAAATAGACAAAATTAAGTCCAGGAAAATATATATACAGTAGAGATAGATCACATCATATTGCAAGACAAAAGCAACTCATTCATGGTCCATTTTTGTTGGATCTTTCTTCACTTTAGCCCAACATGGTGATCCAACCATGGAATCGTATTAGTTGCCAGAAAGTTGCAATTATTTGAAAGAGAAATTTTACACAAACCGACCCTTTTCTTTTCACAAATCTTCAACTATTTTCCAAAATGTCTACTCTTTCATCTTCTTTTATCACTTGCATCTGGAAGTTTGCATGGAGGTTTTTTTTTCTCAGTTTGGTGATTAATACAATTCATAGGATGATTATTATTAGTATTTTTATTTTTTTCTCTTTTGTAGATTAGGTAAAAATAATTCATGATGCTTTTTTTAAGGGTGGACCCGTAAAACTCAATCATGATTCTGTCAAAATCAACGGTTAAAAATAAGTGGAAAGAGTGTGGTCACAACCATAGACCCCATCATCCAGACAGAGAGTGACACTTGATTTTGGAGGCTTCACTTTACCCATCTCATGCATCCGTATAATGAACCATGCTCCACCTTATCCCTTTCTCTCGTCCCTCCTCCGTCCGTACAACTCCGTACCTCTCTTGCTCTCGACAACCCAAGTACGATATCTTTTCCCTCCGATCTCCACCATCAAAAGCAATCCTTCCTTGTGAGGACTTCATGAAATCAGAGTTTAATTTCGGTTGATCTTTGAAGGGCAGGATGGGATCACGTGAGATTATTCTTGCTACAAAAACGTTGTTTTTATTTGGTTAATTGTAATAATGATAATGAAAATCAAAGAAAGTAGAAAAATGAAGTACTTTTCTGAAACGAAATCGTCATCAAAAAAGGACAAAAGCCTTGTTTCGAAACAGGCCAAGTTTGTTTCCTTTTTCATGAAAATCTTTGCTTACTACAAAAAAGAGAACAAAAAACGACTTGGGTTTGGCCGGTTTGTTGGTTTGGTTAGTGGGTGAGGAAGATCAAAGATGAAAATGTGTCACAAATGAAAGCTCTAAATGATGGAACATAGGAACAAGGAGATAGAAAAAAGAATGCAAAGTTTTGTTCTTTAAAATGGAGGTATTATCTCTTTCTTTTTCTCTTTTGTTTCTTTCTTTAGAGCAGTGCCGAACATGAGCGCAAGAAACCCGGAAATCTGTTTTTCGAAAACACAAAAATCAAAAATAGAAAAAAACGAATCGGTGCGGTGAGCTAGCCGCTGCTGCGGCTACAAATACTGCTACCATTACAGAGCTAGATGGCTTTCTTTCTCCAGACTATCTTCTATCCATCATTAATGAGCACAAAAACATAAACCACTGCGCCACACGAAGCCCAAGAATTATTACATCTAGAGTGAGAGGACAGTGTGTTGGTTGTTTGTGGTAAGAAACGCTACGTGGGTAATCAATGTCTCTAGATAGCTAGTAGCTAATGCAGGACATACAAACACACCAAATCTTTTCTATAGGCTCTAGGGTGAGTGGGAGAGGAAGAGTAGTAGTAGCTGCTGTTGCTGAAGCTATCTTACAGCCTGTACTGTATCTGTTTTCTGTATGGTTCGTTTTCTCCTCCATTGTTTTGTTATTTATTATATTATATTATATTATACTATAGTTCTTCACATTAAATGTTCTTTTTAGAAACTTTCAAAGAAAATATTTCTTTTTTCTGAGTTAGAATTCTCATTTATGAGCAATTGGGTTGGTAAAATATTGTTGTTTAATTTGATTAAATTTCCTCATTTGAGATTTTTTTACTATTTAAAAGTTTTATCAAACTTGCCAAATTAAGTGCTTAAAAAAAGGTAAAATTTGAGTTTACTTTTGTGTTGTGCAGGGGTTGTTGTTTGTAGAGTAGTGGTGGTAGAGTTGTAGCAGAGAAAGCACAACATTAGCTTCTTGTTCCCTGGGCCGCGCCGCTTGTGTTTGTTGCTCGTGCGATTCAAAGCCCAGATCTCGAGATATCCTTCGCAACATAACTGCCATCTGGAACACAAGCTATTGTATTTGTAATAATATTTATTTGAGGTTTAGCTTTCCTTTGTCCGCCATTCTCGCTTGTGTTACATTTACACCTGCCAAGTGCCAACCTTTGAAATGCTCTATTGGGTTGAATGCAAAGCACTTGAGGAGTTGCTCTTGTGTTGATGACTTGATGGGTTTGTTTTGTTAGTGCTCAAAGGTGTGTACGTGAGTGAAAAATTTGACCTTTGAAGTGTTACACAAGGCATAATCTCAGGAGGGTCGGTGATCGTTTTGGCTTTTCTTTGTTGCTTTGCATTGAAACCAAGGTAATAGTCCTAAGAACCTTGTTGCTTTGGTTTTTGTTGCCTGCATTTGAATATTGCATCACTCGTTGGTTTTGGATTATTTTATTTTTATTTGTATTGGGATTTATCCATATGGAAGGTTTAGAACATGCTAAAAGAGGGTTGTCAACTTGTCATTGGTGTTTTGATGGTTAGAAGTTGGTTCCTAGTATTTACCCATGTTTGAATTTTTATATGTTCTGCTGAATTACTGGTTGTTATTGTTGTTATTTTATTCAATTCAGGGAGGAAACCTCGGCCCGTGAATTGAGGCGTTGGTGGGTTATATAAGAGGTTTTGAATATACTTTGGTTGGTTGCATAGAGCAAGTGTTGATTAGAAGGGGTTTTTGATGTGGAATTTTTGTCTTAACTACAAGACATGCTGAGCTCTGATGAGGGAGTAGATGTGTTCTTCGACTCCACTGATTGCTTGTCACCTGAAGATTTTGATTGTGGGAAATTGGAGTATGAAGTTTGGATGAATGAGCCACGAAGTGTCAAGGAAAGACGCAGAAGTTTTTTATGTAGAATGGATCTACTTGAGCTTGCTCCTAAGAGTGAGGTTAGTTTTAGTGACTCATTAGAGATGATGGGTTTGGATAGGGTTACAGAAAGCAGTGGAGCTGTTCTGAGTTCTGCCAATGGAGTAGAGAAAAGTTTGGTTCATTGTGAAAGGCAAATGCACTGTGAAGCCAACTGTATGGTTGATGAACTGGATCTTGATGATATGAATGAGCAAACGGTAGTTCTTGAAGGTGAGAGCACTGCATGTCAACAGAGCTTGAATCAGTCTCATTTAGACGAATGTAAGGATGTTAGTAAGAAGAAAGTGAAGAAATGGTGGAAACGTATTGTAAGTATGAGGAAGAGAAGAGAAGGTACATGCTTGCCTGAGGTGACAAAACCAAATTCTGAGAAACCGAAAACGAATAGAATAATGGTGAAGCAGAACAAGAAGAGATGCACGGAGTTCTCAGCCCTTTACATGGGACAGGAAATTCAAGCTCACAAGGGCTACATTTGGACAATGAAGTTCAGCCCAGATGGCCAGTATCTGGCAAGCGGTGGTGAAGATGGTGTTGTACGCATTTGGCGTGTTACATCAGTGGATGCCTCTTGCAAATCTTTCACTGATGAAGACAGTTGTGGTAATGATCCCAAAGAAGGCAGGAAGAGGTTTGGCAAGAAAAAGTATAGCCATGCGCGAGTTATCATCCCCGATAAGATATTTCAGATAGAAGAGTCACCGCTGCAAGAATTTCATGGGCATACGAGTGATGTTTTAGACATAGCCTGGTCCAATTCTAATGTGAGTACAAATACTAGGTCTTTTTACCATATGCTTAATACACATTTGGATTTTTTTCATTTCATTTCTGTTGATCTAAAGCTAAAGTGGTCTTTCTGGTTGCAGTATCTTCTTTCATGTTCAATGGATAAAACAGTTCGTTTGTGGGAAGTTGGTTGCAATCAGTGTCTGAATGTATTCCATCATGGCGATTATGGTAAATATGGTTTCATATCTTCTATTCTTTTTTTTTTTTTTTTTTTTTTTTTTTTTTTTTTTTTTTTATAAGTTTTGGAAATTATGGTTGCTATTACATTTTTGTTTCCTCTCCCAATTTAATTTGTCTCGCATATATGGTACAAAAATTTAATTTTCTTTAAATGGAAACAGTGACTTGCATTCAGTTCAATCCGGTTGACAACAATTACTTCATCAGTGGGTCAATAGATGGAAAAGTCCGGATTTGGGGAGTGTCTGAGAAGCGAGTTGTTAATTGGGCTTATTTACGGGATGTAATATCTGCAGTCTGTTACCAGCCAGATGGGAAGGTATGATTCTGATTCCATGATGTTTCAATACATCAATATCCCACTTGCTGAGACTGTTGTTTGAAAGAATTAAGAGTTGACAACTTCATTATTCTAATTATGTTGAATTCTTTAATGCAAACAGGGGTTCATAGTTGGTACAATTACAGGCACCTGCCGCTTCTATGAAGCTCTAGGTACAACATGCTTCTATATTGAAAAAGTTTTTGTTCATTCATATGATGAATCTAGTTTTTTTGTGTGTCTAAATTGAATTTGTGATGGTACAGGCAACGATCTTGAACTGGAAGCAGAGTTACATTTTCAAGACAGAAAGAAGACTTCGGGGAACAAGATTACTGGGATTCAGGTTTTTGCACTGAATGCTTTAGCTAATATATCAACATTTCCCTTACCATAATCTTGTTTGTAAATAACATCCTCTGATTTCTAATATTTGCAGTTTTCCCTTGAAGAATCTCAAAGAATTATGATAACATCAGAGGATTCTAAAGTTCGTATACTAGATGGGGTTGATGTCATTCATAAATTTAAAGGTATAGATCCAATACTTTTTTAAATTTAAGATTCTAAGAACTTTTTTGGTTTGCATTTGTACCATGCCAAATGGCTTTTAGAGTTGGCTTATTCCAATTGATTAGTAGTTTAGAGTTCCCTGTTCACAGAACATTATAAATTCTTTAGTATCTGAAGCCCTGCCTATTAAATTGTTTTTCTTTCCGATTTAGTTGGGCATATCAGGACTTAGAAATCATTATTGCCCTTTCTATTTATATGTTTTGAACCACTAGCTCCCCTGAAAGCATAGCTTTCCAATTGTTTTTCTTTTATTTGACTTCAAGCAGCTTTAAAATTGCAGTTTTTGAGATCTAGTTTGTAGTAAATCTTATACAATATTATCTAAAAGGTTCCTTTCATCCATGTCTGCTACCTTCGAAGCTTCCAGTGTCCAATTAGTTGAGAGAAGACTTACTTCTTCTAAGTCCCAATATCACCTTTATTACATAGTAAGAAAAGGGTGTTTAGCTTTTATTTATTATATTAAACTTCTAATTCATTTATCAGACCAAATCAAACTAGCCTTGATAATATGCACTCCATTCATGTATACACCTCAGACATACAATGCATCTAATACTTTCGTGACTTTGAGAAACAAAGGGAATCCGATTGACCATATTAGAAACAGGTAGGTTTATTGCACTTTCCCATCAGCCTTTACAGCTGTACTCATCGCTTGTATGCAATTAGCTTTTAACTTCATGGATGGAGCTGTCATTCTTGGTTTTCTAGTTCACTTTTTTTTTTTAATGGCAAGCACTTTACAGATACATGAATTTAGGCACATTTCACTAGGATTTAATTTTATAATTATCTGTGCCATGTAGTTGAAGCTTACATTATAGCATTTACCATATATGCATCAGTTTCATGTTCTTTAATATAATTTATTATCGAATCCCTATGGTGCTATCTTCCTAAATAAGGTATTTAATATTGCAGGTCTTTCAAAATCTGGAAGTCAAATGTCGGCTTCGATTACTACAACTGGGAAGCACATAATCTCAGTCGGAGAAGATTGTCGTGTTTATGTCTGGAACTATGAGGACTCCTGCCTCCCATCTTCGAAACACCCGAAATCTGTCCGGTCTTGCGAGCATTTCTTCTCCGAAGGTGTATCTGTTGCAGTGCAATGGTCAGGCTTAGGAACTGAACTCTCGAGTCTGTCTGGCAATAGTCTTCTGGGTTACTCACAGAGCAGGGACAACCTAGAGAGTGCTTCCTGGAACAGAGATTCCGAACGTTTCTCTCTAGGTAGTTGGTTCTCCATTGATGGCTCCTGCAGGGGCGCTGCAACATGGCCTGAGGAGAAACTTCCACCGTGGGATGAAAGCATAACAGGAGATCAATATTGTCATGACCAGCAGCAGCTGCAACAGCAACAATGCGACAGCAATGTGTATGATCTCACAGCTGTACCAGAAACCTGGGGTCTTGTTATTGTAACAGCTAATTGTGATGGGAAGATCAAGACATTCCACAACTATGGATTGCCTGTTAGGCTGTGATCAACCGCACAAATCACTCGAACCAAGATGGAGCTGGTAAACTCTTATTTTCCAAGAGTGTGCTGAGTCTAGATGGCATGAAAGCTTCAGTAAAATGTAAATGTGCCAATGTCAAGTTGCCCATATTTAATACTGTTTTATCTCTCATACCTATTTAGTATATGCTCAAATTTCAGTAGGTCAGGTCTTCTGACATGCTTTGTAAGTCTCTTTTGTTCATGTCATTGGGCTTAATTGGGCCTCATTTGGTGGGCCTAATGATTTTCCATTTATCTTGTGAATACTACTCGAGTTATTTATAAAAACAACTAAAAGAAGAAATACAACACATTTTTGAGCTATTCTATCTCTTTATTAAGAGCCTTGTTGATAAGGTTACATTAGGATTTATGGTTTTCTTTTCTTTAAAAAAAGTTGAGATTTTATTTAACATATTTTTTTTCTTTTTAATTATGGTTACAAACTGGGCCAATCTGTTTCTTACTATTGGGCTTACTTGCAA
>JANKKB010027877.1:0-12219 GCA_026225775.1 Bursera palmeri | reverse complement strand
CATTAATAGCACTTAAAGTGTAAAAACAATGATTTAAACTCTTAATAAACATACACTTTTAAGTGCTAATCAGGATGTCACAAGTTATCCTTCCCAAATGATGTGAGATGTTACATTCACCCCTCCTTTGGCCCAACGTCCTCATTGGCCCATCTTCCTTTAGGCTATTTGAACATCCGCACATTTCTGGTTGGGATGGACTCTGATATCATTCTGTAATACCCCGACCCATTGTTTAATATTGTCTACTTTGGACACATAGTCTATCACAGTTTTGTTCTCGAACTTTGCAACCTAAAAACCCTCCAACAGTTTAAGGTGCTCATAAGGTATTTAATTTATCCAGACATATCATTCCTAAGTAATGTGGGATATCACAACTTATCTTCCCCAAGCGATGTGGGATGTCACACCAAGAGTTGTCAAAATCGTAACATCAGGAATGCAAAATGAAACAGTTTGCTTTCTTACTAAAGTGGTGCTCTAACCAACTGAGCTATGAAGGTTTTTATGGTGTATATTATGGCTTGAAATCCAAAGTAAAAGATTTACGTGATTTCAACTACACCACCTTGATACACTATTGGACCGTTGGATCATTACAGTTGAATTCAAAGATCTTGAAATCCACCTTAAACTGTTGTTTTTTATTTAAGATTTTTTTTTTTATGGTGTATATTATGGCTTGAAATCCGAAGTAAAAGATTTACGTGATTTCACCTACACCACCTTGATACACTATTGGATCGTTGGATCATTACAGTTGAATTCCAGTCATGATTTCTTGACTACTCCTAGTTTTTAAGCAATGATTTCAACACTTTCAACTAAAAAAATTCATCTAAACTACTTTAATAGATCATTCAAACTATTCCAAAATACTCCAAAACATCATTCAAGCAACAAATTTCAAACCATATAAATTAAATCTTAAATAAAAAATACTCATTTCGACTAAAATAAGGAAATCAAACGATTTACTTTTTGGAATAATTCACCGGCATTCAAAGATCAATTCACACTAGGTTCGTCTTTTCCTTCATTGAGTTTGTCTTCACCGTCCTAGTGATAGAGGGCGTGTGAGTTATATTTTGAGTTTAGAGAGAGTTTGAAGGTTGTGGGAGCAAAGTATAATTCAGTTATATTACATCTAAATGGTTAGGTAAATTATAGAAAAGTGAAAGAGTGGTTATTTTTTAAAATTCTCAAAATTTAGACTATTTCTTATAACCTGCCAAAAGATATAATGACACATATAGTATTGTTTTTGACCTGTCACTTAAATTTTTAATACTAGAACATTTTCTTGAAGTTGTATATGCTAGACAGCATCCGACAATGTTACTATATCGAGTATCGGATGTTACCATCCGATAATGACGATATTTGACAGGGTATATTAAGTGTGACATTAAACTTTTTTAGAAATGGATTAAATTTCAAGAAAATCTCATAATTTTGATAATTTGTGTAACTACTCCTAAAATATTAAACATACTTCAACCCCCACTTTTTATCTAATTAAATCTCATCTGTAATATGGTAAAATTAAAAATATAATGATAACTTTAAAAGATTTGAGTTTTTAAATACTTTTACGAGAAAAGTATCTATACTGTATAAATTATAGCAAAGACATAAATAAATCCAATTAATTTAATATTTTCTTCGCATTGAAAAAAAGAAAGAAAGAAAGAAAGATGATTCCAGGGTTTAGAAACGAAAACATGCAGGGCGTTGAGTGAAGTATTCATGTATGTTTTGCAATTGAAAATTCCAAAAATCCCAGAGACTAGTAACGAGAATGAACAAAAACAAAATGGAATACATACACATTAAAAGAATTAACCAATATTTACCTACTTGTCAAAATGAGTCTCTTCTGCCTATTTCATGGTCTCGTGGTTGTTTCTGCGTCTTGCATTACTTTGTTTGGACCTGCAAGTAAAGAAATAAACAAGCATAATACTGAAATGAAGAATTGATGCATCAGGCAGATACATATATATAAAATGGTGAATCACTGCATCTGCACTACAATATTAGAAAAACTATAAGATTTTCAATAAGATTCTTCAAATCATGGAGAAGCTTTTCAACACGTTAAATCGTCTTACCAAATACTTCTTGAAAGGGAAATTAACCAAAATAACCGAAATTGAAGGGGGTCTTCGAAAAATAATTAACCCTCAGGATTTTTTTTTTTTTATCTATTTCTAGCTTTATGATCATTATGCCCATTTACATATAATATATAAATGTATCTTCCATTCTCTAACACTTTCTAACAAAATAGTCACCGGAATAGTCGAATTGTCACCGGATGGCACCAAAGTAGACATATTGTTATCGAAAAATTTATCAAATCATCATCAAAAAATTGTTGGACCATCATTTAACTTGTCGGATTATTGTTTTCACTTGCTAGACCATTATTTTACTTGTCGACCCATTATTTTGATTTGTTGGACTATTATTTTACTTACCAAACCATCATTTTGACTTTTCGGATCATTATTTATTTGTCGGACTGTCATTTTAACTTTTCACACTATCATTTTGACTTAAAGGACTGTTATTTGATGGAGAGAAGAGAGAGGTAGGGATATAATTATTATTTACCTGGGTTTAGTTAGATAAATGAAAAAACCATAAGGTTGGTTATTTTTTAAAGACCTCCCTCAAATTAGGTTATTTTGGTGAATTTCCCTTCTTTAAACTCCTACATTAGATGGATCCTAAGGTGTGAGAGTGAGATCTTATAATGTCAGTTGAGTTTAATACCAAACAAAAAAATAAAATAAAATGGTTTGACTAAATAGGCAAATACATCCTTATTTATTATATTTTATCACAATTTTAACTTCATTTAAACTCGAGGTAAGATGGGGTCTAATGAGATAAAGATTTGGGGTTGAATATAATTGCTTAATATAAATTGGGTTAATATCATGTTGATCAAATAGTGTCACTGGTTTGATTTTAAAAGATCCAATATTCTCTTGGATGGGGCTATTTGCATTGGGAGTAATTCTTTAACAGAAGTTTCATTTTGATTTTTGAAGTTAATTAGAATTGATTTATGGAACGTACAACTAAACAATCATGTGAAAATATTAGTGACAGAGTTTTAGATAAAAGGAAAAGATATAAAATGATTTAGTAGAGAAAGAATCAAAGTATGCACATCAAATGAAAGAAAAATTAAAAATGAGGTAAGTAATAGAATTTATATACCTTATATATTTATGGATAAATGTCATATTTTCGTGGATTATTACCTCACATGCATAGATAGATAAAAACAAAAATACTCTTCTAAATAAGTTATTAGATACACTAAAATAAATTTAAAGAGTCGACGAATACTCTCAAAACTTCTCTAACGTTTTAAGAAACACTATGAAAACTTCTCTTTAACTCAGTATGTTTCAACTAATGTTTGATTTTAAGCATCTACCAACTCTTTGCCCAGACAATAAAAAATATTTAAAATTTTATTAAATTTCAAAACAACCCCTTTCACCTAGTTATTTTCTCTTATTTGTAAGTATAAATTAGTGACTAGAAAAATTACTTTTCTTTTCTTAATATGATTACTCTTAGAATGACAGCAATATTTACAAATTTATATCCGAGATAATACTGTGTTTAACAATATTATGCAAATAATAAATGATACTTCAAAAGTAAATCAATATCAACCACATCAATTAGAATACAGAATTTATGATATAAAAGTTAGAAAGGTTGAAAAATTACTCTTCAATTTGTACAAAATGCTTATGCTTTTAAGGCTTGATCCACTCTATTCAAAACCTTGGATCCCTTTGTTTGATTTGTTGATTCAGAAAAAACTCTAATGCAATGCATAAGGCAGATCAAAAAAAGAGAGAGAAAAAAAAAAAAAGGAAAAGAAAAGAAATATGAACAAAGTGTCACATTCAAGTTTTCCCAAATGGTTACAAATGCCCAAACTCTTCTAGATGAAAAGTGAGCACAGTTGCACCCACAACAAAATCTAAAATAGAAAACAAATACAGAGCTCTAACACTATCCCAAGATAAGAAGATAGCCCTGTTCTCTTCTCCCTCAAATTAACAAAACTAACGCTCCATAACGACCTCATCAAAATTCCAGTCTCTCACAAGGTCCCTTCTCACAGCACGACTCCGGACTAACCGTGGAGCACCTTCCATTCCGATGCCGCCTTGGATGCATGGTTGTGGGGTGACTTTGGATGTGGGTGCTATAGATGAATTTGATCTCGGAGCTGGAAAAGATTTCCGGGCTAGGCAGTTAGCTATAGCTGAACACCTCCCCTCATTGTCTGAACTTGAAACGGAGTAACTCCTGAAAGAGTGCGATGGACTTTCTACGCTATGGCATACAAGGCATGCTAGACTCATGTTTAGTTTCTAAGAGTCTAGGATGGCAAATACCTTCTTGCCACAAGCTACATGCCAAGATCAAACAAAATAAAATATCAGTATGTGCTAATAAGAATGATAGTATCTATACATATATTTTTAAAAAATCAATAAAGACTCACAACAAAACTGGGTTTCACATTTTTGCCTGTGATGGTCAATGCAGATCTTATCTATGAAGGACCAAAATTCATAACAAAAGAGAAGCTGCCAAAGATACACGTTGGAGAGCATAAAAAGGCTAAGAAATCTATTGTCACAACACTCGAGTTCTCTGTATTGATGGCTTGCAAGTCAGTCAAGAGAACTAAAACAAACTAATAAGATTAATTTGCTAGCTTTCTGTGTTTCTCCAGAGTTTCACATGCAGTATCTAGATTTTCCACCTACCAAGAAATCTTTAATGGAATTACCAGTAAGTTAATAAACAACTTTGCTGGCCGCTAGGTAAAACACCAGTAAGTTAATGATTTTATACCATATTGAATAAACAGAGAAATGCTTATGGCTGTCAAGGCTCATCAGTAAAATTTGCTATCACGTAATATGCAAAGATATATGGTCTCAACTCTCATGACAGTGCTCAGCCGATATCCAATGATCAGTCAAGAATATATCAAGTTCATAATGAGGTTGCATGTTGGTAATACCTGAAATTTTCTGTTATCTATTTCCAACTAAATCTAAACACATTATAACCTAGATCGAAAAACAGAGTACTAACCTAAAAATTCATAATTAACGAAGCTGGTTCTGACATGGAAATGTGTCCGTAACAATGCCAGTAAAACATTATGCACAAATTTAAGGGTTCCAACGGCGAGGCCACCTTGTTACGTAAAAGTACATAAAGAAACAAAATAAAAAAACTTCATCAATTTACTTTATACAATCTCTTCGGCTGTTATTCAAGATTCAAGGACCAGAAGAAAAGTGTGGCTCATCAGAGGAATGACAAGCAGCATGGCACCTAAGACAATTTATTTCAATCCCGACGCTTAGTAGCTCAAGAGTGGCCAACCAAAGAAATTTGAGCGCCATACAACCTAATGAGGTTAATGCACTTTTAAAATTCAGTATTACTGAGAATGGAGACTTTCAACATAATTTAAGCACAAAAACTGGAAATTGTTTGATTTCATATCAGAAGTTCAATTAAACAGCACATTCTTTATTTTGATATTTTTACACAAACCTGATAACAACACAATCAAGCTTGGAAGGATTATTACAAACTTTTCTTTCTCACTTTTCATGCAAGGCATTGATTTGATAACTTCTTAAGTTCGCTAGCACAACAAAACCAAGTCTCTGTTTAGTGTTAGCCCATGCATAGGGCAGTGGATACAATTAAATCCTTTGTGAGCTACAGAGTTCCTAGTGTAAATAAGGGAGCAAGATCAGCAGAAAGATTACCTTTAACATAAGCATGTTCTGAAGGCAGTTCATAACTTTGCTTGATTTCATGATGAGAAAAAAAAAAAAAAAAAAAAACTTATGAACTGCAAACATCAATTATTATTATTTTTTTTTTTTTNATTATAAAAAAAAAAAAAAAAAAAACTTATGAACTGCAAACATCAATTATTATTATTTTTTTTTTTTTTAAAGCAGCCATGATTAGAATACATTTTAATAAATTACTGAACCACCTTGTTTGTTACCCCTTTCTGCTGCTTATTACATAATACCATGGGCCAAACACTAAAGTGTATCATAAACATGCTTAATCATTTCCATTAAAAGAAGAAAGCTTCAATCTCATTAAGTATTGCACTAATCATCTACAACCAAAAAGATCATACAGCAAAATAGAATGAAATGGATAAACCTTTGAACTGATCAGCTCTCAGAAAGGGAAAGAAGCATTAAAATTCTCACTTTGACTACCTAGGTTCCATCAACAAACTGGTTTTGAACAACAATTTCTTACCATAATAACGATTCCGTCAATTATGACAATGTTGGCCTGATAGTTTTAGGAAAGACTACCATTTTGAGTCCGGTGCAAATGTGTCTTTACGAATAAACTTGAGCTTCCAACACAGAAAAAGGTCCAGGAAACTTATAACTAAATCAAGCAAAGGCAAATCACAGTACCATTCTTTTCAATTCCTTAAAATAAACATCTCAACTGAAGGGATATATCTTACTTAACTGAAGGGATATATCTTACTTATACAATGCCAAGCAAAACTTATGATCCAACTATCTCCATTTCTACCACTTAAACGTGCAAACTATGATGGTGAGCAAACTAGCCCTCTCTTCCAGATCTTGGTGCAAGAGAACGTGGAATTGTTCCATTTCATTAGGCTAATAAGGAATAAGGAAGCCCCAGGACAGCCCCAGAAATATAAGTATTCTTGTATTGAAAATAAATAAATAAAATAAGAAGAATGAAGCAGATTTGCTACTTAATTCTCAACAATTTAATTGACAAACTAATAAAAATACTTCAACAATTGCAAGATATGCATAGGACCCATATAGCAGTGTTTAGCAAATAACCAAGAAAAGGGAGGACCATTTCCTTGAATGTTACAACTTTCCAACCTCACTTCCCTGATATATTCACAAGTTAAATGAAAAGTTCAAGAAGAGTGACGTTGTCAAGTGAGGCACAATATGTACAAAATTGTTCATTGTAACAAAAAGAAGAATTTTGAAAACTTTGACAATTTAGAGTTGGTGCGTCTCAAAATGTGACATGTGACAACTTAATAAATCTAACACTTCAAACACACGTGTATCTGAGACCATGCAACATACAATGCTGATGATCTCGACATACTCAAATTACCTAGCCGCTTAACCTGTCATTGTGCTAACAGGGAACTAACTTTTCTCATCTAAGACCAGTCTTAAGTCGCTAACCCCCAAACAAATCAAAGATAGTAATGATCAAAGTCAGCTGTTCTTTTGCTTGGTAATATTCAATCTGCCTCATATCAACTTAGGCTTTTATGACGATTACAAACATATAAGGGAGAATGTCTATATATAGGATCAAAGCTAAGGTCAAACTTCAAAATAAAAACAAAACACAATACGACTTTTACTTACCTAAAACGTATGTCAATTTCTATACCGAACTAAATGTATCCTCCCCATCTGGCCTAATATTCCAACCCAAATAGGAAATTAATCACAAAACAACACCATTAATTGATTTGAATAAACCCTTTAACTCAAGCCCTAATTACACCATTAAAATAACAAACCCATCTCTCCAAACAAGATTTTTCTGCATTTGAACAACCGAATACAAATTGGAATTACCATAAACCAACAACAAAAAGTTTCCCCACTTCAATACAACTCAAATTCATATTCTTTCCAACACACCACGCAATCAACAACGTAAGCATACTAAAGCTCACAAACCCATATACAAAACCGTTTAATACATGAATTCAGAAAATCCCATATCAAAGTTTGAAACAGAAAGCACTGAGATCTGATTAACAAACCTTAAACTCTGTCCTCCTCTCTCTCTCTCTCTCTCGCTCTCTCTCTTGTTGTGTAATGACGAGATTGATGATGGTTGTGTTGATTCCTCGAAAAGTGAAAAGAGAATTAAGGATTTACTGGAGTGGAGAGTCTGGACTGTACTTTTATATGTTAATGGAGAAGTGTAAAGAGAGATCAGGTTCTGTAGGCATGGACTGGCAGTGGCCCTCACTCGCACTAAGATGCGACTGTAGGAGTTCACTCAAATTGGGTAGAGTTGGACTCCGATATTTTGTCAAACAGATCCGGCTAAACTATCGGACCGACTCATATCCATACCATTGACGTGACTAATTGGTGGTGTCAGTGTATTTCTCCGAAACCTTGGGGGTGTTAAAGTGATTATTGTATTTAACTTCGGCAAATATATTACAATCCACACCCCTCTTGTTACAAAATTAGCGACCTACACTCTTATGTATGACAAGAGGTGAAAATTAAACAAAACATAAGGGTGTATATGGTATTTACTCTTTAATTTAAGAGTAACACTATAGATTTTAAAATTTTATCTAAATTATGCCTCGTTTAAATAACGTGACATTAATTTAAGATTATTACGTCATTTATTATGTCTTCCTACTACGATCATTAATGAAAGCCACATCATTTACATGCAATTTTGGGATAGAAATTAATTTGGGATGAGTAATATCGCAGTTAATTAAATTATATACTTACTATGTTACTTTTTTCCAAATTCATGTAACCTTTAGATCTTTGTCAATCCTTTGCTAAAGTCCAAATTTATTATTGATCGGATAATATTTTAAGTCAACCGAAAAAGATGATCTTTTAAAAGTTTCATGTATTTAAGGTAAAAACTATAACAAATATTAAAACGATAAGATAATGAAAATGCTATAAAATCCAATTTTAATATAATTATATTTTTTAAATATTTTAAAATTAAATATTATGAGCCGTAGATTCTAATAAGGTTTTTGTTGATTTGATAATATATTAGACTAAGTAAAGTTTTGTATTCTAATATTGTTGTCCTAAATATATTATCTATTACAAATTTAATGTTAAATATTACAAATGTTTGTTTTTTAAGAATTCCCATCCTTCGAGACTTTAAAATTAACGTTGCTTTCATTTTATGAATTTTTTGTTTTTGTTCCTGAAACAATTTAAAACATGAAGGTGTCGTTTTGGAAAAATTTGAAACCCCAAAGGTGTAATTTAGTGGTGGAAGCCTTGAGTTGGGAAACTTCTGTGGGCAAGATATAGGTTCCATCGGATTAGTCGAGGTGCGTGTAAATTGATCCGGATAGCCACGTTTAAAAAAAGAATTTTAAATTTAAATAAAAAATATATGTTTGATAATAAGTTCTAAAAATGAAAACCAAAGATGTGTTCGATAATAAATCTTGAAAATGATATTATATTATTTTCATTGAAGAAAGATAGTCGTTTTTTATATCAATTGAAGAAGAGGAAAAAAAAAATTTCAAAAACGGTAAAAAAGATATTTGTATTTTTTTTTTTAAAATGGTGTAGATCCATTCATCAAGCATTTTAAAGTTTAAATTTGCTATAAATAAACGAGCATGTTTTACAGAAATCCCTAAGATTCAAAAACAGAAAATTATTTTCCAAAAACATAAATGAATTGGCCTAAAATATTTACCCCATAAAGACAATCGATCTACTTAACACATACATCATCGAAGTCAAAAAGATATGATATTTATATGATTGTAACCTACCAAAACCATGTGATAAACCTAACGTATGATATTTATATGGTTAAGTCACTTTCTTGATTAACTTTAATCATTATCCTTAATTTAACTCTAACTGAATTGGAGGGTTTTTTTTTTTTTTTTTTACAATGGAAAACAAACCCAAATATTATATTTGNTTAATCATTATCCTTAATTTAACTCTAACTGAATTGGAGGGTTTTTTTTTTTTTTTTTTCCAATGGAAAACAAACCCAAATATTATATTTGCATTTAAAAAGTTCTAATGCGGAGGTTTATGATTAAAAGGCAAAGCCTACCAAACATGTTGACTTATTCTTAAAAAGTGATCCCTCTTTACATGAAGAAATCAGACAAATCATTATTATAATCAACATGAATAAATCACATTTATCAACATCAATTGGTGGTTTAGTAGTGAAGAATGAACTAGAGATGCTTTATAAATTAACCCAATAATCTTTACACATTAAAAAAGAGGTGTATATATAGATTGCGGAGAGTCTATCTTTGAATTTGTCCTTAAAGTAAATTCCTGACTAACTATAAATAGTCGAAATTTTTCGATAGAATGTTTTGCTACCAAAACTTCTTTTTCATGAACAAGATAGTTAATTTGTGCAGCAGAAAATCTATCCGAAGAATATCGAATAATTTGTTCTAATCCATCTATTTTTCTTTTAACCTTTAAAACTACTCCCCAATACAGATATGAAGCATCACTTTCAATCACAAATGATTCATCATCTTCGGGAATTCTTAACGGTTTTTATAATTATCATCATATCCAATTTCTTATTGTATCTAAAAATTACACTTTATAGCCATCCCATTGTTTTTATTCATATAATTTGTTTGACCATGGATATTCAAATTCATTATTCACCTTGGTGACATGCTAGAAACTGTCATGTAATTTGCAGAAGGATTTATTATCGTTGAAGGCTGATCGTTGGGAACGATTTCACCTAGAGAAATAGCGGGTTGTTTTGGTTCAGGAAGAGATATTGATTCACTACCCAGGAGAGCCACCACATGTGACATGGTGGGTCTATTTGTTAGATCTTCCTGCACGCACAAGAGACCAATATGTATGCATCTCAGGACTTCTGGGGTTGGACATGATTCCATCAGTAGAGGGTCTACAAGTTCCATTTGTTTCCCTTCATTCCACAGTTGCCATGCCTGTAAATTCACATACAAAATGAATAAATTTAGGTGGAATATGTCTACCACGTCATGGTACCCATTTACTCTTTCAATAATTTTATGTTGCACAATTATGTTTGGTTAATTTTTTGATTTTTTAATAAATTTGTGATTTAGGAATTTTAAAATGAATAGTATTATGTGATAAAATTAATTTTACATACAAACTAAGGTTTTCAATTAAACTTGTTTGGATGGTGTTTAAATAATTAATTCTAGTAGATATGTTAGCATACGTATCCCAGGAGTGTCTCAGCCTGTCCTGTAAGATGGAAGCTAGTGTTTCTTTTCCCACTTATAATCTCAAGCAGTATAACGCTAAAGCTGAAAACATCAGATTTCACTGAGAATAGTCCTTCCATAGCATACTCTGGAGCCATGTATCCACTGTTTCAAATTCAAATTTTGTGTGAATGGAAGATATAGAATTAAAAGGGAGAAATTGAGATATTTAGAAGTAGGAAGAAGCATACAATGTTCCCATTACTCGTTTAGTGTTAGCGGTGTTTTGATTTTCATAGAAAGTCCTTGCCATGCCAAAATCTGAAATTTTGGCCACCATCTCTGCGTCCAACAATACATTGCTTGGCTTTAGGTCCCGATGAATGATTTTAAGCCGAGAGTCCTCGTGAAGGTAAAGTAATCCTCTAGCAATTCCAGTGATAATATTGTAGCTTGTCTTCCAATCAAGTTGTGACTGTCTTACAGAATCTAAAATTGTATACCAATAAAGGTTACTACAAAAAAAAAAAAATTGAGATAACTGTAAGTCATTGTTCAGAAGGGTAGGAACGAAACAGACCAAAGATGAAAAAATCAAGGCTTTTGTTGGGCATGAACTCGTATACAAGCAGCTTTTCGTCTCCCTCCATGCCACATCCCAGTAGTCTTACAAGGTTTCTGTGTTGAAGTTGTTGACTAAACGAGAGAGTTTTGGAACAAAAAGACAAGGTTTATTTATTGCTTCACTGCACTTACAATGACTAATAAGCAAAAGCAAACTGCTCTATTTAAAGAGCTAAATGCCAAACGGCTATAAAGAAAATATCTAGCCACTAACTGCTACGTAAGTGCCCAAAGACTAGGACTCTTAACAATATCAATTATTTCACTAGTAACAGACTCCATTGGACTCGGTCAAAACAATCGACTCATTATATAAACAAAGAGACTTAATCAAATGAACCCACGTGACTCAACATTCCTTCCCTTAAACTGAAAGATTTTCAAACATTCAGTTTAGACATCATTACTAAAAAAAATCATTCCTGAAACCGGTCATTCCAAAGTGCATACACCGAGCAATTTTCGTAGCTTCTGAAATAAAGGCACTTTGAGGGGTTTAGTAAATATAT
>JANKKB010027876.1:0-12217 GCA_026225775.1 Bursera palmeri | reverse complement strand
TTATTTACTAACTAAAATTATTTAGTAAATAAAATACATTTTTATTATTTAAATTTACTAAAATCATTTAGTTTTTAGTAAATAATTTACATACTTAATTTATTAAAAATTATTTAATAAATCATTTAAATTCATAAATATTATTTAATAAATAAAATATATTTTTTATTATTTTTTATAAATTTTTATAATATTTTTATTAATATTAATTTTATATTCATATGGGATATCACCGAAACTTTAAAATTTTTCGAGGGGTCAAAAGCTGTGCCCGGTTATCCAAGTCTAGTTGGCGCTCTTCCATACCTTACCCTCACGCGTCCCGACTTACAATTTTGCGAATAATAGTTGCCACCCTTGGGTTTCAACTCCTTGCCTAATCAACACTTGATCTCTATGCTTTTGCTGGCACTGATTGGGCTGGTTATCGAGAAACACATCTCTCCACCACAAGTTTTTGCACTTTTCTAGGTCATAATTGCATCTTATGGAGTCCCAAAAAGTAGTAAACTGTCTCCTGATCTAGCACTTAAGCTGAATGCCGCAGTCTTGTAGATGACTTTGTTAGCAACTCTACTTTGTGAACCCCCTTACTCCTCTGTGACAACCTCAGTGCCCTTCATCTCACCTATAATCCTGTTCATCACTTTTTCAATCTCCCTTTCTCTTTCTTCAAACATACCCTCACTTTTCTAAATGTAGACTCGAGACTTGATAGCTCGACATCTAACAATAATCATAAATCACAACTGGACATCTTATTAGACAGTTAGACGCTTGTCTAACCAACCAATTCAAACCAATTATTTATTAGACATTTTGCTCACAGGTTTAATATTAGTTAAATAAAAAAAATCAATTTTTTTTTTCCTTTTTTCTATAAAAATGCAAGTTAACTATTTTTAATATTATCCCATTTGTTATAGCCATCCTAAATGGGTTTTTGTTATTTTGATGACATATTATTATTGTCCATTAGTCATACGATAATTAAGGTCTATCACTAAAGTCCATTATCCGATTCTCAAGGTCTTCTAGATAAGTCCTCTTATTTTAAGCTCACAAAGATATGATGTACATTTCTCCTAACTTATTCCCTCTCTAGATTTTCATATAATCGAGAGCTTCTCTCTCTAAAAGGTCTTTTAGAATTTTAGTGTGCCGAAAACTAACTTAAGCATACGAGGGTTATCACCGACACCCTGGACTATTTTTGCCCTCTTAGGACTTAGAACTTCGATTATCTATCCAAGACTTTGTTCGTCTTTCAGCCACTCAGAATTCATAGACCCACAGATCCTATAATTTTGACATCAAATTTAAATGGTTTTCAGGAGGTGGTAATGCAACAACCCTGAGACTATTACAGACTCCTTTATAGAAATATTTATTAATTTATATCCTATAAAGTAATGCCAACAATGAAGAAAATATGTACCTTTCGCGAATTATATGTACAGCCAAACGTCATTATAATCTTTATGTTTGATAACCTACAAGTTTCTCATTTATGGGGATCTATATTATCAATACACATGTATGGAGATGGTACAACAAAAATTAACAACCATTATACTTTTTCATCAAAAGAGAGAGCTCCGTTTGGTGGGCAAAAAGCACATAAGTCAAAAGTTGACCGAGTAAGGAATTTAAGCACACTTTGAATTTGTCTATTGTCTCAGTTTGTCACGTATATGTTGCTCTTATTCTTTTTATGAAACAATTGACCACTAGAATTTGGAATTGGGTAGCTACTTTATTTGAAACTAGTTGGACAAATTTTCAACTAATGGATGATTATTGGGCAAGAATTTTTCAGAATTCCTTTGGARATTTTATTGGTGGCTATTCCTCGTTGGTTGCCTTTGCAACTTCATTCCATGCTAAGCTTTCAACCATTATTACTGAAACTTTAATCACGACTTCATCCCTTCTTCACTGCAAATGGTTTGCCTTCGAATCATCGATCTCATTAATCATTTTGATGAGTAATGAATTTTCTGTGGTATGTTCATATTATTATCAACCATAACATATTATTTTTTAAAATCATTGGATGAGAGTTGTGTTGATTTTGGTGTTGACGTGGATTAACAAGAGACCCTGCCAAGCTTAAGGTAAATGATGGCAGTTGAAGAATCTTCAATCTTCCACATGTCATTCATTCTTGAAACACATTTATGCCTTGAAAACTTGACTATTTTTATTAAAGAATTTCTTCTGATAATGACTTTTCTCGATTACAATTTTCTAGGCTCGGCTCAACTACCATTTCAAATGATTAAACCCCATTTTCTATATTAGTTTTCAATTTTTTGGGCTCCTCCCTCGACATCAAACTGAAACTAGTTTTCAATTTGATATTGTGTATGGTAAATCAAATCAAATGTCACACGATGCAGAATAGATGTTTTCCTCTTTCAAAACTCATGATTGATGTTTTGGTAACGTTTTTTGAAGAAAAAATTAATAAATAAAAATTTTTCCTATATAAATACTAGAGATAGCGTAATTTTACAACAATCTTCGTTCACTTTTAAATTGTTAGAAGTGGTGTCAAATAGAGAAAGCTGTTTTTAACTATTTTATAATATTTAGTTCAAATTGGATAAAAACTTTAAAAATAAACTACTTTTTAAAGGGAGACTTAGGATTATACTTTATCAAAAGAAGTCCTTTTTATTGAAAAAGTAATTACTTTTCCAAAAACATTTGATTAGATGCCCTTTTAAAATCTATCTTTCTAAGCATAAAAATCATTTCTACTGGACAACCTTTTAATAAAAACACCTTTAAATATAGGGTAGTCTTTAAAGATGAATGGTTACTACTTTATTTATTAAAAAGATTATTTTATTTTTCGTTTTTATCCTTCCAATGAATTTGTGTCATCTAGCAGTTAGGTTACATATATATAATATTACTAAAAAAAAAACTACTAAAGTACCAAAAAGGATATGCATGAAGTTCAAAATATGGTTAAGTTTTTATCTTAAAGCCCGAATGCAGAGTGCAGAAAGGCCTCTACCATTAACACCCCTCCAATTCCTTCTCTAAAAAGAATTTAACTTAAAAACACAAATAATTTAACAGCCGCAATAGCAGCTCCAACTGCTTTGAACAAATATTGCGGCTCCAACTGCTCTGAACAAATGTCGGCCAAAACAAGAGAAACAAAGCCTTTCATTACTATTACCATCACCATTACCAATTGCTACCAAATCATATCCTCCAATGTCAACCTCCCAGCTCCATGGTACAAACAACATTCTAGTTAGAATTAATACTACACTACTGTCAGATAAGATTGCCCAACCAATCAGCCCATCATTTTGAAAGACTGCAACTTTTATTTATGGTAGCTGTTAAATTGATATTATGCTGCTCTCTGGATTTTGATTACTAAAATTCAACAATTGCACTACCCCATTATATTATTGGGATGGTGACAATGCTCCGCCAGTTTTGCTATAGTTATAGTATTTTCATCTTCTCAAAGAATAATACTTAACAAGACAAGATGAACAACCTAGCATTTCTGGAGAAACAGAGAATCCAAGGCTCTACTCAGGTACATGCACAACTGTGTTGGGCAAAATCAAAGTAAATCCAAGAATTTGTTAAGGTCCAAACCAAGCGTGTATTTTTAAAAATTTCTCAATCAAATTTACTGATACAGAGAAAGATAACAAAAATGCTACTTCCACACAGATTGCACTAAAAGATGTTAACTTACTGTGTAGAAACAGCCCCAAATCTCACTCTTTCCAATCGTCAAATCTTGAGCAGAATGAAACCACCATGCTTATCTTCTCTTGCAAAGGCTGTGGTCTTGTCTTGTGATTGAATTCTACAGTCATCAAAATAAGTTATAAGTAATAACATGCATAAGAATGACCACGTGGTTTATGCAAGTGAATTAATGATGAAGAATTATAATGAGATATATTTTTGCAAGAAATTAAAAAAAAAAAATTAAAGAAATAATTCTAAAGGTGTCAGGGACACCATCACAAACCTGTGAATCTCTGAACTTGTGTGCAATTTGGCATATCACCTCTACTTTTACCTTCATATCAGATAACAATGTTGCCTCATCATCTTCCTATTACAGTTTCATATTTTATTTTATGCATGTAACTTCAATAGCTAAATAACCAAACAAAATATTACGACAATAGTTTATGTTGTTTGGGGCAGGGCAATGATTATTTTAAAAACAGATCCATGAACACACAATATGTAAATTGCTTTGTTTTATAATATAATCCGAAAAAGCAATCAGCTGTATCAACAAGAATTTGGATACACAGTTTGCTTGTTAAGAAAGATTAAGGGAGGAGTTTTAAAATCAATCTATGACCAAATCATGTCTCTCCTTTTTTTTTTCCCCTCTCCTCTTGTTAAACAGGAACCCTGTGAGCCATAATATCCCAAAGAGGTGGATCTACAAGAAGTTAAACCCCTTCCTCTTGGTTGAAACCAAAGGTCTCAATCACCCAACTCAACCCTTGCGATTTATTATTTTTTTCCACAACATTAGTTACAATAACACCATCAATATTTAAGGTGTTAATGTACAAAAATCAATGAGCAAACACATACTCCCTTTTCAACTGCACAGAATTTTCATTTTCCTAAGCAGTCCCTGTATTGATATAGAGCTTCATCTATGTCAACTGGACAAATCGGTTTTTTCCATTCTCTAAAAACAACAATTTCGTTCTGCATTAGACAATCTAATGCCCATATAACATTGTTTGTTTGACAGTGTTGATCTTTTAAGATTGCTGAAAACAAAATTTGGAAGAGGAAGGTAATATGGGTGGTCTAGGAACGAGAAGAAGAATAAAAATTTATCATGAAATATTGCTTGAGGTCAAACAAAATTTTTTAATTCCATATGTGGGACAAAGCAGTTAATCTTAAATGTGCACTTGTGCTTGTGTTCATTAACCATCTAAAAACATTTTGATTCTATAGCATAAGCCATATCATCAAAAAGCAATAAAACGTCCTAGTTGTTCTTTTTCCCTTATTTTTCAACTAATGCTTCATTGTAAAGCCTTGTCCACATGAAAATTAAAGTATTCACTTTTATTCATTTCAACTCTCATCTAGTTTTTAGATTTGAGTCATCTACCCCACATGATAGGAAAGAAGATTTTAAAGCTAAATATCCAAACAAATTATGTGATAATAATGATATTGACATGAGATGATGTGAATGCAAGGAAGTGCAGAAGTTCATAATACCCTCCTCACAGAGTTATGATCACGTAATTCATGATGAAGAAGAATGAAGACGATAAACATTTACAAAAAAGTATTATGTTTCTATCCTATACAGAGGATGGAGATAAGACAAAGGAACTTCCAGATAATAAGAGCTGAGCAACAAACAAAATAATAAAGGATACAAAGGAGGATACAGGTGTAGAAAAAAGTGAAAGCCTGAGACTTCGTACTGCAAAGTTGTGGGAGTGAACCACGTCATAAACTCCATATTGATTAACTTCCAATTAAAATGATAGGAAGACTACAACTAGAATGACTTACCTCACATGGTGAAACTGCTAGGAGTTCATAACATTTGAAAGGATAAAGCAATTTGTAGATCAGCTGCTAGTTCATTCATGGAATTATTCTGGTCTGACAACACTACTGCCATTCAACGCATCATCTTCATACATATCATGAGATTCAGAAGGATCATATCTATCATCATATGCATTTTGCACCGCAGATTTTGAATGAAAATCATCACGTTTGTTCCTTCGATGAGAATTTGATGCAGAATGAGATGATCCATAATTACTATAACTGGACCTGCTAGATGACTGCCTTTTGTTCTCATGAAGCTTGGTTCTAGTAAATTTTACATCTTCTAGCTCCCTTTGATGTCTATTCCGGTCATGTGGCCTGTCATCATTTCTGTGTCTTTCTGCAATTCTAGAATAATACTCTTCACCGTGCTTTTCTTGGTGCCGACTAAAGTCCCATCTTGATGTATCATGATCTTTAGGCAAAGCATCCTCAAATTCTGTATATTCACCATCATGTTCATAGTGAGTTTGTTTCCTGTAATAGTTTGAGCAATCTCTTGCTGCTTCAAGTGAATCACTATTGCTTTTTCTATGATCATGAGACTTGGTAGAAACATCATCTTCTCGCCCCATTCGGTAACTATTCCTCTCACGTGACTGGTCATCACTTCTGTGCCTTTTCATGATTCTAGAACGATCCTCTTCATCATGCCTTTCATGATGCCTATGAAGGCCCTTTCTCGATAGCTCATTGTCTCTAGGCAAAGCACCCTCAAACATTGAAGATCTGACATCAGGATCATGCTGAGACTGCTTCCTGTAGTAGTTTGGGCCAGCTCTTGTTGCTTCCAAAGAACCACTATTGCTTTTTCTCTGAGCATCAGCATCCATTCTAAGATCACCTGCATGGGGTTTCAATGAAAACATCTCTCCCTCTCCATCTCCCTTCACGAAACACCCAATTCCTCCAGCTTGCTTGATTTCCTCCATGTATTCCTCTATTATATCCCTCATAACCTGAAAGAAACAAGAAACAAAAATGGGTTAAGGAAATTATTATTTAACGTTGATTTCAAATCACAGGCCATATACCAATAAATGAATTGCTACGAAAACAATGAGAAATTATTTTGATAGGAGAGAAAAAAAAGATATTAGATACATGCAAATTATCATCACAAAAAAATGTGTCAAAGTGAAGGATTCTCTTATTTAGCTTTCTCCTAGCAGAATTACCAAATACTTGCCTAAATTCAAGAATATGAAGCTAAATGTTTGAAACTGGATGGATCCATTATAGCAATCTTTCTTATCCATCTGGCTAACCTTCTAAGCTAGGGAAAAAATGCACTACAAAAGAAACTCTAGTGAAAAATGTGGAAAATTTAGTCAAAAGCTAGGCAGATAGGGAAAGAAGATTGCCTGTAACAAGAGAGCAAGCTCATCTTCATACGCATGCTTAGCATAAATGACATGAAATAAAAGAACATCTAAGCTACCTCATCAACGTATAAATAATAGAGAATGATAATGATGCCTCCTTCCTCAGATACTGCCAAAGCCTTTTAGAAAAGTTCAATATTGTTTCAATTAAAAAAAAAAGTCTATCAATTTAAGAAAATAGAGTACCTTCATTAAAAAGTTCAACAAACAATTAGACAAGCTAGTATTTCATCAACGAGGTAGGATCTATAGCATTAAATGACTAAAATGTAATCATAGCGGAAAAATTTAAAACTTTAAAACAAGATTCTGACCTGCAGGGTTGTTCGCTTCAACTTCTTCCCACGATATGACATTCTTCGGCGTTTGTAATCCCTTTCTTCAGCCAATAACTCCTCTCTTGTCTTATTCTTACTTGTTTCCTAAACAGAAAAAGATTTGTGAATGACAGCACCCACATTTCATATCAAAGAGTATGCCAACAGACGACAGATAGCATAATAGCAATCTGCTGCTATGTTTCTTGAAGAGCCTAATTTCAGGTTAAAACCAGCACTAATAAGATTGAGTTTCAGAGCTATGGCTTAAATGCACTCACTAACTAAAATAAAATG
This sequence comes from Bursera palmeri, assembly GCA_026225775.1. Classification (NCBI taxonomy): domain Eukaryota; kingdom Viridiplantae; phylum Streptophyta; class Magnoliopsida; order Sapindales; family Burseraceae; genus Bursera; species Bursera palmeri. Next base: position 4,614 of record JANKKB010027876.1, on the reverse strand, counting down.
ACTCCGAGTGTCTGGCAAAAGTTTTCCAGTTACCTGATTTATGGTTCAAACTAAAACAAAACATATGCAACTGCTGCGACATCCGGGATATATAAGAAATCTAAATACCTGGTTAGCTGATAGCTTCTTAGGAAGTCCATCGTGCTCAATAATAGGTTTATAGTTAGGGCGTTTTTTCCTCTCCTCATCAGCTCTACTTGACACATAAGCATGCTCAGCCATTCTACAGAAAAAGGAAAACTCCATCAGATACCTAAATTCAAGATACACATATTTTAGATCATTATACCATTTAAAGAGTTACATGAGTATTCAGAGAAGTCCAGAAAGCTAATGTATTGAATTAAATCATTAAAAGTATGATATTGGCATCATAGTTAGTACCATGGTATTTCATCAGCTTGAAGGCATAAATGAGAATTATGACAACGATTTATACTTTGCAATAACATGAAATTTTTAAAATCCATCCAACAACATACCGCTGATAACTTGCAAGCGGTTGAGAAACCCTTAATCTCCTAATTTTTTCTTCAAGCAGTAATCTTTCGTGCAGTGCTGCAACAGCTGCAGCAACTTGGGACACAAAAATCACCTTGCCATCAATGGTTTCAGATACCATTTTATCTGCTCCAATCTCTGCAGTCCTTTCAAGCGGCTTTTCAACGTCGACATCCGTTACATAACTATGATTAGCATGTAAATTCTGATCTTTTAAATCAGAAGACACGGTCAAATTTTTCTCTAAAGGGAAGAACAACAGCCGTGATGTACTTTCAACAATGCATTCCTTAAAAATGTTAATAGCAAACAGTTTTGCATTCAGTGGGCTGTATAAAACAGAAAGCTGAGAAGCTAGCCACATCAAAGCTTGAGAGAGAACAGGACACTTGAAACTCATACTCTTTAAATCCCCCTCCAATTCTCGCCTCTTCACCACCAAGTCCACTAACCGCGAAGCTTCCCTTATAATAGCTTTCAAACACAACCCTACAAGTATAAGTATATGATCCCTCAAATGAACATCAATCACAATACCAAATCGTGGAGAATTAATGATTACCCACTTGCCCAAATCACTTTCTTTAACCATTTTTAACCCTAATATTGCACAAAAGACGTTAAAAGAGTACACATTAATATATTCCCAATCACTCCAACCATCAAGTTCTCTCCTAATAAACCACAAATCAGAAACTAGAATTCTGAACCCCACTTCATCAGAACCCTCAATTTTCTTCTTAATTTCTATCTCATTGGAACAAACAACATTAGCACACTCGACAGATAAAAAACCGGGTAGAGTAAAAGTCCTTTTACCGCCACTTGCATCAATGTCTAACAAAGTAACAGCAGCTGGGCAATCCTGATAGAAGAAAGCAGAACACCCAGGATTGGTTAAGTAATCATCCAAGGAAAAGCAGAGTTCCTGGTCGTAACCGTGGATGGTGAAATGGGTATTGTGGTGGTGTAATTTGGAAGAAGACTGGAGGGTATTTTGGTAAGTTGGAGGGTCAAGATGGAGAGAAGATGGGCAACGAAGAGTGTGGAGGAAGAGGGAGTCTGGCGGGAGGAGATGGTGGGGGTTGTAAGGGCAGGGAACAAGTTGGTCATTTTGGGGTTTTGGAGGAAGAAAGTTGGAATTTTGAAGGATTTGAGAAGAGAAAGAGATGAGGCTTTTGAGAGAGGAGAGCGTTGTTGAGAGATCAGATGGGTTTGGAGTTAGATTAGGGTTAGGGTTAGGGTTAGGGTTTTGAGAAGGGAAGTTGATGTATTGTTGAGAGGTCGAAGATTGGTTCATGGAGATCCAACGTTTCAGAAACAGAGTGACTGAGCAGGGCAAGCGGCAAGCTCTGCTTGTTAGCAGCCGACGGGGAAATGTCGATTTTCTCGGGGAAATTAAAATAGCCCTAAATATTGGGGGCTTTGAAAAAATTCCCCCAGGCCCATTTTGGAATTTGCATATCCAAAATAACCCAATCTCCCTAAAATACCCCGCCTTCTATTTCTCTCTCACAACTTTCAAATCTCTCACAAACCACCACAACCAGCACAACGGCGTACCGACGATAGCAACAAGGGTCACCGGAAACTGAAAAAATCACACGGGTAGAGTGACGGTGGTGTGTGGATGGGATGGTGGATTGAGGGTGGGATGGTGGCACACGGCTCGAGTGATAGAAGTGTTGGGTTGGCTGAGTTTGTGGTAGAAGTGCGTGGTGGGTGTGCGTGGGCAGGTGGGCGCTGTGTACAGGCAGCGTGGGGCCAGGCAGCGGACATTAGGCAGGTTGCAAGGTGTGGAGGTTGGTGTGGCAGGCAGGTTGTGTGGGTGGCCTGGTGAAAGGTTGGGGCAAAGGATCAAACACTGGTGGGCAGCGAGGTTCTCACCAAATTCAAGCCAATTCATTCCTCTCCAAACAACCAATTACAATTCAATCTCTTCCGTCAATCAAATAATCAACCCCAAAAACACAAACAAGCCAAAATGTAGAACAGTGATTCACAAAGCAAAGAATCACAGCAATTCAAACACAAAGCCTTCATACAAGCATTTCATCAAACACAAGGAGTGCACCAAAATTGTGAACAGAACCGCTTCCAAAGTAATCGGAATCAGACACCACCAGACCGAAAAGTAAACAGGATATTACAAATCTCTGTAATTTCTATGAAGAACATTCTTGATACATATTGTGTCTTTTTAATCAAAACCATACACATACATAAAAGTACACAGGATATTGCTTCTTGTACTACACATTTCAAGAAAAGTATAATGATACAATATTCAACTTAATAGTATATTTGACCTTAACAACTTTTGGATATAAAAAAAAGTTTTTCAAAGCATATATGATTTCATTGGTATTCTAAGAAATTAGTAAATAGGGTTTAAGAGTTGCATGGCCACAAAAATTTAGTCTTAATTGTCATTAGTTACATGTTGTTTATACAAACTCATTGTGTAGTTAACTATCATCAATTATTTAATTACTGTAACTTATTATTAGTATTTATTTATTCAATTATATCATATCAAATCAGTATGTATAAAAAATTCTATTAGCATAGTATATATTATTCTTTTACATATATTTAAATGGTTTCTTTGATGTGATTGTGTAAAAGATTCTCCAACTTAAGCAAGGAAGTCATTTTTTTGAAGGCATTAGATATGGAATTCTAGAGTCCCATAATATTAGATGATTCAAAATATATAGGTTCATTTATCTGGAGAATAAATTATTTTACTTAATATATAACTTGGTTGATCTTATGAGTTCATATATACTTAAATCTTCTTAATACTTATAAAAAGAAATATTGATTCCATCTAATATTTTTAGTCGTGTAAGAAATTATATCATAACCCATTTAAGATTTGTTTTCGTTCCTAATAATCTAGCTAATTATTGCTAATATATGGTACCAAATGTGACAAAATTAAGAAAGAAACTTTCGATCTGGCCATGGAAGTATTGTCAATAAAATATATCAAAATATTCTCAAAGTACTTATCCTATTAATCATGGATTAGTAGAATTTGACACATGATAATAACAACATAACAATTTGTTCAACCACCAATATCATCAAATCAAAGGTGTGTTTCTTCTTAATCTTTTTGGAAACACCTTTGGAGAAGAATTTACAAAGTGTTTATCCAAAAAACACTTGTATTCTCACATTGGATGTCCTAACTAGCTCGCTAGTACTCTCTATATATACTCCAATCAAAACTCACTGATGCTGTGTTATTTATTAGAGTGCATCCATAAAAAAAGTAGCTAAAACTGATTTTTATGTAACACATTTTAGAAAAAATATTCGAAGTGTTTTCTATAAAATAACTTTTTATCTAGGTCATCATGATATGTATCCAAAGAGGAGGTCAAAAGTCTTAACAAATCCATTGTGAACTTCGTTCAAGATATTCCCCATTTAGTTGGTGATTCAGTCAATAAAATCAATTAATATAATATAATAGCAGCCCAAGCAAGACATTGAAGAGGACCACTTCACGTATACATTAAAAATAATGTTTTGATGTAAGCAATTGAAGAGCTTTTTTACTCTGTTGATGACAATTTCCATCAGTTGTTAAAGACTGACTCAAGGTGAAAATCTAAAATAATTTATATATATATAACCATTGAAGACTTGGCAAGGTCTTCATCATCTGCTTCGAGTAGGTAAAACAATTAATAAGACTAGATCAATGGATTGCAACTATAAATAGACTAGCTTGCCTTGCAGGATTTCTCATCCCTCACCAAGCAATAATACTTGAATATCACAGAGAGAGCTTAATTAATAATCACAATGAAAGGTTTCCTTCTCGCTTTTGCCCTCTTGGCTTTGGCTTCCTCATTTGCCTCTGCTTTTGACCCCAGTCCTCTTCAGGACTTCTGTGTAGCCATTGACAATCCCAAGGATGGTGGTATGTATTATCGCAAGTTTTAACTTCTGTCTTCAATTGTTGCTTTCTTACCTTTGCATGGCTTCATATGTATGATGACTTTCTACGTACCAAATTAATTTAATTATTCTTATTTGATGCATGCAGTGTTTGTGAACGGGAAGTTCTGCAAGGACCCCAAGCTTGCCAAAGCT
>JANKKB010027875.1:238-12215 GCA_026225775.1 Bursera palmeri | reverse complement strand
AAAATTAAACGAAAACGGCGACGGATTCGCTTCCGAACCAATAAACAGAACCAAAACATTCCGCTTCGAGAAAACAGAAACAAAAAATAAATAAATAAAAGGGGCTTACCGTAGTGGATTGAAGAGTCAAGATCTCGAAATACAATGCGAAATTGAACGTCCGATTTCTCTCCCCTAGGGTTTCGTATTTCGTATTGCGTTTGGGAGAAGAATTTTCAGTGTTTTCTGTTTCTGCTTCTCTCTCTCTCTTCTCTTCTCTGCGCTTCTCTCCTCGTTCGTTTATATTTCGGATGGTTTTCTCCTTTCACATTTTCGCCCCTCTGAGAAACCTCAATATGCTGTACATGCCATTAATAACATTTATTTATTCTAATTCTACTAAAAAAAATACAATAACAACTCCTTTTTTTTATTTTTCTAATTAATTTAAATATTTTAGCCAAGATATTTACTCTCGAAAAATATCTGTAAGTTTTTTATTATTTTTTTTAATTTAGAGATATTTTTAATGAGTCTTAATAGTCAGGAATGAGTTAATTACACGTAAAGTGTTGGCCATTTGGTTGCAAGTTGTTGATAATGATTATGTATTTTGAATCCAATAATAATCAAAGAGAGATAAAATTAAAAGCCAGAACATAAAGTGCTCAAGAAACAACCAACTCCCACACATAAAGTGAACAAAGAGACAACAAACTCCAGACTTGTATATCCCAACATGTCCACAAATACCCCATTAGTCTATAAAAAAGCCAACCATTGGGCTGCATTCCCATTTTAAATGTGACCAAACCGTATTGTTAATTCTCAATTTTATGAATAAAGTACAGGCATGGAGATAAAGAAATCTATCATGCCAAGTATGCAAAAAGCCAAGCAACCAAGAAAAAAGTGGAGTTGAATTTGTTTAATTTGGTTTAGCTGTAAACACTTTTATTCGATTAGGTTAAGTCAAAAGCACTTCCAATTCAAACAAGGAAATTATAATAAAATATAAATTAAGTGATCATAATTATAAACTCTACATATTATTATATCTACCTATAGCCATAATAATATTTATTTAAGATTTTTGTATGTCACAAAAAACAGTGTTTAATATACAAGAGGCACGGATTGTCCCCTAAAAATTTAGTTAAAAAGTTGATATCCTACCCCAATTGAAAGCTAACATTCATCCTTCAAAGTTAGAAGAGAAATTGGTAATAATGTGTATAACTTTGCTTAAATTTTACGGTTTAAATTAATATATAATGATAAAATTGAGATTTTATGAGATTTTATGGGTCAATGTCGAATGCAGTCTAAATTTTGGAGGCCGGTATAATTTTTTATCCCATAAAATGTTAGACTATTTTGACTGAATCTTTACGGGTTCAAATAAAATGAAACAAAGATAAACTCCCACACACAAAAAAAACTTCCTTGTTTGTTAGGGCATTAAAAATGGGGGAAATGCAATAACCCCTAATTAAATTTAAAGAAATATTTAACCCCACACTTTTATTAAATTAACACTTACCCCCCAAATACCCCTAAAAAACTAACACTTACCCCATTAGTTTTGAGAAAACAGTGATAATTTTTTGGGGGATAAATGTTAGTTTAGAAAAAGTATGGGGTTAAGTGTTTTCTTAAAATCTAATTGGGGGGTCAGAGAAATTCCCCATTAAAAATGTGGTGCATAGGAAACTGGTATTAAAAAAAAATTAAATTTGTGATTTTATAAATGAGATATTTACTCTGACCCCCTAATTAAATTTTAAAAAAACTTTTAACTCCAGACTTTTACTAAACTAACATTTATCTATAAAAAATTATCATTGTTTCTCTAAAAATTAACACTTATCCTCCGAAAATCTTGGGGATAAGTGTTAGTTTTTAGGAGATAAATGTTAATTAAATAAAAGTTTGGAGTTAAATATTTCTTAAAATTGAATTGGGGGATCAATGTAATTTCCCCTTTTATAAATTAATGACTGTCCAAACGTCCCTACCTCTTACATGCTGTATACATGGACTAGTTGCTTTCAGTTTTGTGGTCAAGTCCATTCTAAGAATTGTTTCAGTCCTATGCAAAGATTCTTGTCTAGACTGAATAAGATACATGTGGACTCAAATCCACACATGTTAAATAAAAATTAATAATTCTAAGTTTATGATTTATGTTATAAAATATAATATATTACAATCTTACTGAATAGGTGATTATCTTATTATTGATCATGATTTCCCTTATTAATTATTATTTTTTATTTAATTAATAATATTTGTATGAAATTAGTTATATTTGTAGTAATATTTTTTAAAAAAATTAACTAATTAAATTGATTTTGAAGCTTAGTGAATTTTAGAAACAACTTAAACTTGGTGTTATGGAACACACTTGCAATACGGTGCATCAACAATTATACATAAGAGGCTATTGGCCCGAAATTTGGGTAAGTCCAAATTCAAATATAAAGTCTAAACCCAAATCAAATAATTAGAGGGATTACATTAATTATTCATATCACCAATCCAAACATTCCATTGTTAAAAAATTGACCAATGAGAGATCAGTCTCATCTAAATTTTTCTAGACAAATATCATTCTTTAGCCAACGAGGGGATATTTTTTATAATTCATTAATTCTTAATAAAAGTCATTAGACTCATTAATAATACTCTTTGTTTGACTAAACTTCCTCTCATTTTCTTTCATTTTCCTCCACTTTCTGAAGATCCAAACAATAGAAAACTCAATTGGAGAACTAAGAAAGTAACTCTTTCACTTTCATTTAATGAAAATATCATTAAATGAACCTTAATTTATTTTGGTTCGAGTTGAGAATATTTAGGAGTTGGTTAAGTTTACAAAATCCAAATAAAAAAAATTTCGGTTTAGTTCGCGTTTAATCATAAAACCTTTAACTGAACCAAATATGGTTTAACATTATTAAAGTGATGTTATATATATCATTCTCATAAAGCCCAAAGAGAATATACAAGACTTAAAATTTAATTGTTTTGTTTTATATTCGTTAAGTTTTGAATATACTTGGTAAATTAATAGTTCAATTATTTGACATACTTAGCATAATTTTGCTTAGAAATTAGCTTAGAATTATTGAGATTATTGAAGTATAAATTTTTGAGAATTGTTTCTTTTACAAGATGACAACTAAAGCGAGTCTAGGGCGTATAAATCATTAGTAGTTGTAAACTTTTTTTTTTTTTTTTTTTTTTGTTTTACTTCNTTGTAAACTTTTTTTTTTTTTTTTTTTTTTGTTGTACTTCATAAAGTTTTAAGTTTTAGTTTGGTCTTATGGATGTAAGCCTTGGTGTAAACCACGTTACTATCCTTATGTATGCTCTTTATATTCCTACAAAGTTACATCCCTACAAACTAACATCTTATATGTTGATATTTTGATTTCAATCCTAACAATTTGCAATATTTTGTACACAGTGTTTGCTTTGGGGGCATTGTGATACGAATATCAAACTAAGAAAACAAGCCAATACAAATTAAGAAGTCAATTCTGAATACTTGGTGAACTATAGACTGTTTTATGGATAATCTTTCATTATCCATTTTCATAACCTTTAAATACCAAGCCAAATCAACCGGAAATCCTAATAATAAGGAGAGAATATCTCTGCATGATTAGATCGTGAAAACACCTCTCACATATACCACTAAACTGAAAGGAAAATGACATTAAAATAAAGCAAATAAACTGCAATTTCTTATCCTAAGAAACTCCACGATTGCCACTTCATGCATGCAAATTGTACATGGCCAAACCACTTCATGCATACTTTTGTACATGGCAAACCCCATTTCATGCATGTATAACATATGTGTGCCCAATATGTGTATAATTTGCCTCCCCTTCAGAGGACCTTGTCACAAGGTCAGTGCAAGGATATTTCACCATTTGCATCTTCGAAGGCGACATATGGGGTGTCTCCATTGTCTTCCTCATCGAGATCTATAAGGAATAATGTGTGGGACTTGCATCGATGTCCCAGCTGGAACTTGTCATCGCAGTGGTAGCATAAACCTTTCTCTCGTCGCTCTTTTATTTCTTCGTAGCTTAATCGTTTGATGGAAGGAGATTTGGTATCAACTCTTGGTGGCGACTTTGAGGAAGAACCTAGGCCAATGGCTTGTTTACCATGGGCCACAATTACGCACTCTTGAGTTCAAGCTAGAGCAATAGCGTCTACCAGTGATGATGGTCGAAGGGACTTGACCATAAGCTGAATTTCATCTTTAAGGCCAGATATGAAGCATTGGAGTAAGAATTTATCTAGTGCCTCAATGACGTGGTTGGACAATTTCTCAAACTCTTTTTGATACTTCTTGACGGAAGTGCGTTGACAGAGTTTGGCAAGCTCTCCTTCTGGGTCTTCAAGCTTGATGGGACTAAAGTGAGTTTCAAGGGCTCGAGCAAACGATGACCAGTCTGTGAGTGTACCCGATTGTTGCATCCTTGTAAAGAATCCTTTTTCAAATGGAGCAAAGCCAATGTTAGTTGTTCATGTGCGAGCACCTGAAAGAAAAAAAAAAATATTGCTCAACCTACAAGATCCACCCTAAGGGGTCTTCCTTCCCATCAAATTCTGAGAGGTCAATTTATGGTTGGCTCCAGTTGTTGCAGGGGAAAGTCTAAGGGAGGTTGGAAACTCCAGCAGTCTCCGGAGGTGGACTATGGGGAAGGGATGGCTGACTAACGGAAGAAGAAATGGATTGGATATGGACTAATAGTCATTCCAATTCCTCCATGATTTTGTCAATTGCCACTGTTCGCTGTGAACCATATCTGACAATTGAGCATTCGTCAAACGGGGCTGTGGTTGATCTTTAGCCATGGGATCGTTGGTTCTGATACCAATTTGATATGAATATCAAACTAAGAAAACAAGCCAATGCAAATTAAGAAGCCAAATTTCGAATTCTTAGTGAACTCTAGATTGCTTTATGGATAATCCTTCATTACCCATTTTCATAACCTTTAAATACCAAGCCAAATGAATTGGAAATCCTAATAATAAGGAGAGAATGTCTCTACATGATTAGATCGTGACAACAACTGTCACATATACCACTAAAATGAAAGGAAAATGACACTAAAAAGAAAGCAAATAAACTGCAATTTCTTATCCTAAGAGACTCCACGATTGCCACTTCATGCATACAAATTGTACATGGTCATACCACTTCATGCATACTTTTGCACATGGCAAACCCCACTCCATGCATGTATATTGTACGTGTGGCCAATATGTGTATCACATTGACTAAATCCAAAGTTTTATTCATAATTCAAAATATATGGAGTATTATGTAATTTGATTGAACGAGATAAGAAAGAGTATGGTTGTAAGGGTGTATATATGAAAAATTAATTTAATTTAGTTTTTTATTTTATTTTATTTTGAGAAATTATAAGAAATATCTCAAATTAAAGGATTTCTTGCAAAAATAGCCAAGCAAGAAATTTGGTGGAATATTTTTGCAAATAGCTCTATAATTTGGGATATTTTTTTTATAATTTATGGGATAGATGTAACGAGAAATAGTGTGTTAAAAGTAATTCTACGGTGCAAATAACCCCACCCTTTATGTCTATATATATATATATGTGTGTGTGTGTGTGTCTCAAATTTTTTAAATTTAATTTTGTGGCAGCATAGATGTTCTCAAAAATTGGTACAAAGATTACTTTTTAGGTGGATTTTATCAATTAATAAAGGAACTCTTTGAAGCATTTAATCCTGCCCAACTCTTCAACTTCCTCGATAACATTATCAAGGCTTGCCACCATCTCCACTAGCAAGGAAGCAAAAGCAGCAAAAGGAAGCGCTTCCGAGAATTCAAGAGTAGTAATTGCAATTTTGCTCAGCTGTGGCCTTAAGGACTTGCGTACAGATTTCTTGATTTCCATTCAAGCAAGGCCGAGCTGTCGGATTTTACGCTTGATAATGAGATGCCATGGTCCTTTACGTCCATTGGCTTGCATGCGCAGCTGCTATGACTAGCATGTTCCTGGCATGGCTCTTGTTGGAGCCCCGGAAGCGCTTGCGTTGAGATTTTAGAGCCGTGTTGAGGTCTTTTAAAGCATGTTGGAGGTGGTCGGAGAGTATCTCCGGTGAGCAGTGGCGGCAATTTTTTATGCTATTGGCAAGTTCCATTAGTGCTTTTGATATTTCATTGGCAAGTCTAATGCATGGATCTTTGAATAAAGCTCGAACCGATCTTGGCGTCTGGAAGGAGCACAATAATTGATCAAATATTTGACAATCAATTATCATTCATTAATTTCCAAGAGTTTTGCGGCCAAATTTTGATAAAAATATTTAGTAATATGATATGATTCATGATTGATTACGATAATTTAAGATGTCCAAGCTTTCGTATGGCATGCATAACATCTAAATACTATAATTGCAATTAATAGTATTTGTACTTGGTGCTTTTAACGAAACATAAATAATTATATGAAGCAAACGCATACTGATTATGGTTTCATGATCAACTGAGTCGCGCAATACTATGATCATATATCCTTGTTCATATACAATGCCAAACGCCAAAGGCAGAAAGATTGGAATTGCAGGCACTCGGAATTGGGAAACATCCATGTAAAGCCACAAATTGAGATAAACACTATATTACCTGAATTTCAGTTTGCAAACATCCATGTAAAGCCACAACGGTATTTCCAAATTGCCGAAGAACAGCTCCCAGTTGCACATATTGCTGCCATGGAAATCTGTAGCAATGTCCAGAGTGCCTAGGCTCCCAACTTGCATACAAAAACCTGCTCAAGTACGCAAATTTTCATTTCCATACCTGCATACAAATATCAACTCAGAAATAAACTTACCAGCTAGAGTTTCATCAGTAGATTTTGAGTCCAAAACAGCGTTGTAACCCTGGTAGATGGGATCCTCTTCTGATGATTTGCCTAGGCCTGTTTCTACCTCAGCTTCATTTAAAGATTCATTGACACAAGCTGCATATATAATATCAAAGTTCTATTAAAACCCGTCAATTAACTTAAGCTTTATTAAAATTTTCTCAATTATAAAAGTAAAAGGATATATATCTGATAAAATCTCTTAAGTAACTTAAGTCTTTTGTTGAATATTATAAATCTATCATTATCATCTTGGAACTCCAGTAATGATCACTCAAAATGGAGTCAGTATCCTTGTGCTGCATACCTTCAATAGACTTGGCCAGCCCTTCAAGCTTGGCCACAGTGGATTATGGAGGTCCTCGATCGCCTGACCAAGTTGGAAATATCAGAAAACTCATGAAAAGGCAGATACCACAACAAATGCAAATGGTGTAAAAGCGCTGATTTGCGATCTTTAATACATTTTCAACACGGTAGCTTGACACAGTAATCAAATTAAAGGTCAAGAGGAATATCAAAACTCCATAATCGTAATTCTTCTTTATGTAGGGGAAGAACCTCATGTATGTAGTTGCAGTCCTGTCAGATTAATTCAAGATATCAAAATGAAAGTTAGAATTAAGGTTTCTTAATTGAATTTAATCTCAGAATTAAATTCAATTAAATTCAATGGGAGCATAATTACCAACAAGAAAAACTGCAGCTCCAATGAAAATATCTAGAAAAAACCTGACCAGATTCATTTGCAATATAGTCAATGAAGAAGACCAAGGATACTGCTACCACTGTGCCCAATCCTCTATTCAGCCCTTTGCATAAAGTGGCACCTGTACAATCAGCAGAAAAATCAACGTTAAATAATTATGCGAACGTTTGTAGTTGGAGGAAAAAAAATTACGAAAAGAGACTAACCCAGAGTAAACTCAAGCACAACAACAGTCATGACAGCCCAAATGGCAAGCTCTCCAATCCCTTTGAACAATGGCTCCATTAGGTACAGCAAAGACACCAGCGTCAACGACAAACCAACTTTCAGAGCATGGACCATTCGTCGAGGATCTTCTCGACCCACTTCCCAAATCTTACACCACACCAAACCCGAATATCTTTTCACTTTCTCAGCAAATCCACCAATGAATTTCTTCAAGTCGTCCTTGCTTTTTTGAGGAACATGACCATGATCATCTCTATCAGCAATACCCTTTTCCATACCGACATGAACCTTTCTAGAATTGCTAATTATGTAATAATAATGAATCCCTCTAGAAACTAGATGCTACCAGATCTAAAAGAGAACCTTGTTACTGAGTTTTGAGTAAATAATAATGATCACAAACCATGCATACACCACGTTAGAGGCTGGCAAGGTGTGTATATATATATACATATATTAGAAAATTGAGCTAGATATTTGCTTTGTAATTAATGTTGTGACTATCACTTGTGGGGCACTCTATATTTTGATGCATCAGAAGGACCTCATTTCCCCTGAGGAGCTGGAGTTGAGTTTATATTTGGAGAATATATAATGAGAGATATCAATGACTTATATAGCATTCTTGTGTTCACATGCCTTGCGATATAATGTAGAAAAATATCTTGCACAAGGGCTTGTAGTCAAACCTAAAGTAGAACAGTTTAGTGTGGACAAGTGATGTATAATATATAGTTGAGTGATTCCTCTATAAAGAGAAAATGAGAATCTAAATTATATAATACAGCATGAGTTTATATAGATGAATTTGTATGAATAGTTTATAAATGTAGCACCACTCAAAAGCAATGAGTAATACTACTATTACAATTTTTTTAAGTAAATTTAAAAAATTAATAACTTTAATTAAGGTTGATGATGTGACAATGCAATAATACTTTAAGAGTCTAGGTGAGTTTGAATGAATAAATCCAAGGGCTAGATCAAGTGTTAAAAGCCTTGGACTTGAGAGGTTTTCTCCCTTTCAGATAAACTAGCAAATTACCTTATCTGTGTTGAGAAACATCGGACATTACAGGACATATGATCCCATAGGATATTTTTTAGATTTTTCATTATATCTATATGACTCTTTTATAGGGTATTTTTTTTTTTAGATTTTACCACCGTCAACTCAAGGCTGTGACACCACTGGAGGTGCTTCATATCTCCATTATCTACAACACTAGCAAATTCTAACTCGTTCAAAATACTCCAAAAATTCTCCAACCAACTTCACCTTGTTGGACACCTATGGTAACTCAAAAAAAATTGAAATAGTGAAATTTTTGTAAATAATAATATTTTGACATGTTAATGTAAGATATGTAAGTTGGAATTGTGAGTGAAAAAGCAATCAAGCAATAGAGAAAGCAAAAATGCGAAGAAAAGGGGAAAGCAATTCAACAAATTGAGTTGAATCTTTCTGCAGGAATACCTCTTACTATTTTAGGCATAACTTTTTCGTTCGATATCGAAATAAGGTGATTCAGGTGGCGTTGGAAAGTTAAGAGAAAGATCTACAAATTGTATGTTTATGACTTTTTCAAATTCGGAATATTTATGTCAAACAGAGAGTTGGTGCCTAGGCATGAAAAGATTCTAGGCATGGTTTCGCGCCTAGGCGTGAAACAATTCTACGCCTAGGAGTGGTTTCGTGCCTAGGCATGAAACGATTCTACACCTAGGTGTGAAATGATCCACTCCTAGGTGCCATTTCAGAATTTCACGGGAATTAAAGATTTCAAAATATCCACCGTATCCTTTTTCCAAAAACTTCATATAAACCCTAGCCCCTTTTGCATTTTTACACGACACAAGCACGGGAAGAGAGAAAGGAGAAGAAGAGAAAGGAGAGGGAAGAGAGAGAAAAAAGATAGAGATTTACCACGTATTTGCAATAGAGAAGTAGAAATATGAAGTATTTACGTGTGACATTGTTCGGGTCACATGAATCTCATGGGTTTTGGCGTGGATTGGGCATGGGTCATGTTGGTTAGGCGTCGTGTGTGGTTTGACACATTAATTGGATCCACGTGATGGTTTTTGGGTAGATTACCATTATGAGTATGGATTTCGTGTATTTTGCGAATTTGAATAGGAAATGAGTATTATACGCGAATGCACGGGCAATGATGGAATTAATGAAAAGAAATGATATTGAAGCTGGATATATGGGAAATGGGAAATATTGTAGGGAGAATGAGTGGTTATGAAAGGTTTTTGGGATTTGTTGTATTGAGTTGCATATTCGATGTGAATACGAAATTGTGAGAGAATGTGTTATGGTTTGGGTGATAGGCCTTAGGTAGGCCCACGACGATTGTGGGATCCAAGAGGAAACACATGTGATAGGCTTTGAGGTGTTAGGCCTTGGGTAGACCCGCGGAAATCATGGAATCCAAGGGGAAACACATGTGATATATTTTGAGGTGTTAGGCCTTGGATAGGCTCGCGATGATTGTGGGATCCAAGGGGAAACATCGGTGTTGTATATTTCCAAAAAAAAATAATAAATGAGATGTAGAGATTGAAAGAGGTTATGGAAACGGGTTGTGATCTTAAGCATGCTTTCAATTAAAATGTTATAGTTTTGAGTATGTTGTGAGATTTTTTACTAAGCTATGTTGCTCACCCCTTCTCATTCCACAGGTACCAGAGGTTAAGGTCAGACATCGGCGTGGATGTTCTGGAGCTCACTTAGAGACTTCCAGAAAGTTAGAATAGACCCAGACATGGAGTTATGTATTTTGATTTATATGTAAAAGACTTTTTCAAATGTTTTGTAAAACTTATGCTTTATGTAATATATGATATGGATATCTGCATGATTTTCACTTTATTTCATCTCATTTACGTAGTTGGCCTCCGAGGTTCCTATATAAGGGGTTCCTGGGCACCACAACACCCCTCACTGACTTGATTGTTGTAGGGTCATCGACAGTGAAACACCCAGCAAACCCTGACCTTGTTTTCTTTTTATAGGTGAGCCATTTCTAGCAAAGCTATCCCTTGTTTGACGATATCTCGTAGGGAAGAAAACGAAGGAGTGTGAAAGTTGATCTCTCAAAACGGCTATGACAATCTCTTTATCCACGACTAGTGACAGAGCTTGGAAGAATTTTTTTCTCAAATTTTGGGGGGGCCAACAGCGAAGATTTTAATATTTTTTAATTTTTAATATATATAAATATATTGATTTTTAAATCAATGGCCCCCCTCAGTCCTCACTAAGCTCCATCACTGTCCATGATAGGATCGCTTTTTGTCAGAAGCTGATCTCACATAGAAAGAGAAGAGGAAAACCCTATCTGACAATTTGTTGTAGAATAACAACCTTTGCTATTACATTAATCTGATTTGTCAACTCTTTTTGAGAAGCAGAGAAGGACACTTCCGTATCAATTAAGTGCGTTTCTGCAAACAAGAGCAACTGTAACCCCCTGTCAACATCCAAACTAGCACTACCTTCTCACCTGTAATTGAATCCCCCAATCTCCTCTTGAGACCATACGATAGTTTCGCCTATTTATTGCCATGTGTCCTATTAATATTGGTGCTAATTTTTGGCATCAACATTACTTAATTGCTATGCATTCATGTTATTGTGAGAGGCAATGCCAATCAATAGTTCTTGAACAAATTCATCGCCAAGCATGAAATCCAATGATGAAACAATAGACAAATATACTACTTTAAGGATTATTAGTTGAATGAGTTGGGATGAAGAAAGTAAAAAGAGGTCCTTAGAGAGACTTGGCATAGTGGGCAACGTAATTTTAGGAAGAACGTTAGGCAAATAAGGCATCTTAGAAATCTAAGGCAATTCTGGTTTTGGGATGTGAGACAATGGTGGCAATTCAACCTTGGGCAATGAAAGGAACGATGTCGATTGAGGTTGAGGTATCTCTGGAAATGCTAACTCTAGAAGATGACGAGCACTTACTAAATTAATATTGTAGCTCAATTGCTTCAGGATCAAAAGTGTATTAATTAGTGGCTTAATAATACAATTTATGCTCACTAATGTTAATTAAGACACTAATTATACACTTAAAATTTGACTAACACTAATCTTTCACTCTGAAGT
>JANKKB010027874.1:0-12213 GCA_026225775.1 Bursera palmeri | reverse complement strand
TTTGGACGCACAGTCCGTCAGGGTTTTGTTATTGGGCTTTGCAACCCAAAAGGCCTCTGACAGTTTAAAGAGCTCACGGGGTATTTAACTTATTCAAACTTATTATTCTCTAACGATGTGGGATGCCACATTTTCTGTAACACCTCGGCCCACTGTCAAATATTGTCCGCTTTGGACACACAGTCCGTCACGGTTTTGTTATTAGGCTTTGCAACCCAAAAGGCCTCTGCAGTTTAAGGAGCTCACAGGGTATTTAACTTATCCAAACTTATCGTTCTCTAACGATGTGGGATGTCACATTCACCCCTCCTTTTAGGCCCAACGTCCTCGTTGGCCTATCCTCCTTCCCAAGCGATGTGGGATGTTACATGTCTTTTGCCAGTTACCTTTAAACTGAGATATTGCTGCCTGGTCCAACAAAGAAGAATGAAACATACTCAAGGATGGTTGCATGTTATATACATATATGTGTTTGTTTTTTCGCTAGTGCACGTAAGTATGGATTTTCTTTTTATAGCTGAGTGGTATGCCTATCAATATTACAATGTTTGTATCACATAAAATCAGCATTGTGTGACAGGTGTCTTTCACTGATTCCTTAAAGATTTAATTGTTGCTGCCTATTATGACAAAGAAGTATGAGATAAGCACCTTGAAGAAAAGTTAAGCAATAGCAGCATGAAAGTTGTTAAGGAAGCTAGTGATGTTTCTTTGGTTTTAGAGTCTTTGGATTGTCAGTCGTTTCAAAGCAAGACTTTAGTTTGTGATGTGCTGGAAATTTTCCTTTTTCTGCTACCAATTTTTCTTTAAATAATAAATAAAGTGAAAGAGTTAACATGTTACTGTATAGGTCAATTTGCTTAATGTTTGAACTGCACTCTGCTTATGGACAAACAAAAAGTTCTGTCACTGAGGTTTTTCTTCAGATTCTAGTTTCAGTTCACAAATGATGAGTACTGATTCATGTTGTTTGGGAAGTCTTGGTGGATGCAGCAGAATATACTAATGTTGCATAACTTGGGAACTAAGACAGGATGCAAAGTGTAACTTTTGTAATATGAAAAGGATTGAGAGAATACTTCTATCCATATAGCAGAACATTGATAAGGACGTCACTATACAATGCTAATTGTGATATGGGGAAGTTCTGTGTCTTACTAAAATAGAATGGGAAAAGTTTTCTGGAGTGTTGTACAAATATCTGCCATGTCAGTACACCTGTAAGGCATCTTATTGATCTTGTATTATGCCAGTGAAGCATGGTTGAACCATCCAAATATTTCATTAACCTCTCCCAGGTTTTGTGTTACTATGTTGTATACATTATTCTAATCATTTTCTTTTATTTTATTTTATTTTCTTTGTTTTTTATGGTCTGTCCCACTGGTCTCGATAAAGAGGACAGCCTCTTTTTTTGTTAATCAAGTCAAAATTACTCATGCGTGATACCGACCAGGCACCATACGACCGACTGCCAACCTCAAATTATTGGTAGCTCCTGCTTGAATTTGGACAAAGCAGAGAATTTTGACAATTTGTACACTTCTGCAATGTCTTAGAGCATGGCATCGTGGGTTGCATTTTGTTTTCGAGCATAAACTAATCACAAGTTTATTAAGTCATGAGGAGTAAACCATCGAATATAATTTGGTAATAGGCACTGGTGTTCAGGCTGACCGGAAAACCTCTTTATAGGTTTCATTTGCCTTGTGGCTGGAAGAATGAAGCTTCTTTCTTTTTACTAGAATAGAATATCAGAGTCTCCCAGAATTGGAAGTTTGTTACCGGAACTGTGGTAGTCATCTGTTTGACATCCCTGCTGCAGACCCTTTCAATAACAAGAAGATAGAGTTAATTTTAGTGAGACCCACCTCTTTTTTCTTTTTAATAGGTTAAATGTCATGGACCCCTTATGACACAAACATCTCCTAAATTCTGTTAATGGTTGCATATATTATGTCATTATCTTTTATTCTATATCAATTAGTTGTTATCGGGTCATTGAGTCTTTCTTTATATTGTGACCTTGATTCCAATCTTAGGCCTGACATTTGGGTCCATAAGGCGTGGTTGATATGCTGCACTTGTATTGGTGGGGCAGAACCTCCCCATGGTTCTGGTTGGTCCCAGTTGCAGCATTTCTGGACCAGAACATCTGTGCCATTAGTTGACCAAATGACAATTTTGTATGAACCGTCTAGTTTTATAGATTTCTCATGAACTTCTTTCTCTCTGTTGTCTGGGGATCTTAGAGTAACAGGAGTATTTATTGCTTGGGTCATGATGATAGTGAAATCAAATCATCTGGATTTGTTTTCTTTTTTGTTGTCTTATTGTAAGAGAGGGAATCACTATCACTAAAAACGTATGTTGGTTCAGAGAGATTAGTTACTTTACCAGTCTCTTGGACGATCTTTTGATTGATCTTGTGTTGTGTTTTGAGATGTCGTTCTGATACCAAAACGCGAGGGCAGTAACATTGTAGTGCTCTGATCTTGAATAACTCTAGATAGTAATTGAAACTGTACTTAAACATTGGGTTAAAGTTAAAGTGTTTTGTCTATAAAGTTTAAACATTGTTATTCTTTTCTAGGCAAGATCACTGCCTTTCTTGGGGGTTGCCAATGCCAATGCTATGCCACCTTTTTCATCTTTCGTTGATTTGAAGGATCCACGTGCTGAGCAACAACGAGTGATCGTCACGAGAAACATAGAGATTGGACTTTGGAGTGATAGAAATAGGAAGCCATACCCATGAACATTAATATGTCAAATTTTTAACTATCGCTAGCAATAATGTCCTTTAATGGAAAAGGACCTTGAGGCCATGAGTTGGTTCCTCTTTCCCTTGGAGTATTTAACTAATGCCCGCAACTAAACAAGATTTGAAACCATGGTAGAAATTGCAATAAAAGTAGGTTAAAACTTGAAAAAGTCGAAGCCCTTTTTAAGCACTTGGCCAGGAAGCATTATTTATGGCTGAAAGGCTTTAAGAATATGAACAATCTTTTCAATCAGTTTGATTTAACATATAACATAAAATAAATTGCACTCAAGAATTACACGGACAAGGCTATCCTTCTGGTATCCAATACAATTTTAATTCAAAGTCTTTGGTTGAAACTACTCAACAAACGAAATTTTGTAATGGAGAAACGATATTTTTCTTGGAATGAACGATGATACTTGGATCTGCTCCATGCTATCAAAGCAACGCCAAAGAATCGTATTGAGTGATTATGATGGTAAGAAAGTGGGCCTTCAACTCTTTTGATTCCATTCTTACAGCTGTCTCCAGTCATCTGGGTTATGTTGATAGATTTTTTGTAGAATATTCCCAATCTAGGATTAAGACTTTCATCTTGCCAACGTAACTTCCATTAAAAATGTTTGGACAAGCGTTCAGTTCTCCATAATTATTCAGAAAATCATTCACTACCCTCAGGACAGTATATATTGTCATATTTCTTACAAAGTATATTAAAGGTTGATTTTCTGTGATTGTATATTTGTAATGATAAAGAGATTAAATGATGATTAAACTGTTACGGAAATGGTTCATGAATCCTCAAGTCATTCTCAACTTTATCCACATGGAGTTGAGGGAGTGTTAGGTACTAGTACACACAACATACTAACAAATTTGTTGTCAAATTTTGATGTCCCTACGCATCATCATGTTATGGTTAGGTCCATTGGCCTTGGCTAAGGCGAGACCAAACCAAGTAAAAGACTAAAAGTAAAGCAAACACACACAGACTCTCTCTCTCTCTGTCTCTCTCTCAAGTACCTAATGGCTTGATAGCCACTAGAAAGCTTATTACAACTCAAAATTTCTCTGCCCTCTTTCCTCTCTAAAAGTTCAAGGTTCTGGAAAAAAAAGGAAAGAAAAAAAAAAAGGGAAAGGAAGAATGTTGATCTAAATAGTTGAGAACCCAAAACCCAAATAACTGTTATCTTCTCTCCACAGAGAATAAAAACACAATTTTAAAGAGAGAAGAAACAGAGCAAGAGACAGAGAGAAACAGAAATGGGAGGAGTTACCTCGTCAATGGCGGCAAAGTTTGCTTTTTTTCCTCCGAACCCTCCATCATACAAGCTGATCACTGATGACCTTACTGGTCTCTTGCTTCTTAGTCCATTTCCACATCGTGAAAACGTTGAAATTCTCAAGTTACCTACTAGAAGAGGCACAGAGATAGTGGCAATGTATATAAGGCATCCCATGGCAAGCTCAACTTTGTTGTATTCTCATGGAAACGCAGCCGATCTGGGTCAGATGTATGAGCTTTTCATCGAATTAAGCATCCACTTGAGGGTCAATCTCATAGGGTACTCTGTTTTTACTCTGTTTTACTTATTTTTTGTTTTTGCCACTTTTTATGAGCCAAGTTTGAGCTTTTAGTCGCGTTTTGTTTTATTGTTTTTTCTTTTTTGTTTTGGCACATTTATTTATTTTTTAACCTTCTTGTTTTTGTTCATTAGTACTAATTGTTAGTTTTGGCATCTGGGTTTTTGGTGCTTTTAGTTAATTAACTGTGTTTCGTTGGGAATTTTTGACGGATTTTTTTTGTTGCTCCTTTGCTTTTTGTGTACCAAATATCTAGATTTACAGATGTTAGCTGGGATTATTGTAAATTAGCTGAACATGAAAGTTCGGTTAGTTTTATTGGTGGCTATTTCATGATCCTATTAAACACAATAATGTAACTAGAAGGTTTTTTAAGTACTTCTGTAGAAATTTGAGTTGTAGATCGTTTATAGGTCACTCGAGGTAATAAAGATGAGAATCAGTCGTGCTTTTGAGTATGGTCCATTTATTTTCCCTTATCCTAAGTGCAATGTGTAAGGACTCTTGTGGTCTTCACATAATTGGACTTGATTGGAAGGATGGGGTATTTTATGCAAATTCTTCTTCTTCTTCTTCCTTTTTTTTTTTTTTTGTTTAATAGCTCTTGAGAATTTTTTATGATGTAGGGATCCCCATGCCTCATAAATTTACAAGGCTTAATTTTCTGCAAAGATTATAATTTTTACCTTTGTTGTTGAGATAAGCCCTACCTATGCATATTGTGTCTGTTAAATATCATTGCATATTCAGATATGGAAACATGTATTCCTATTTCTTTTAATATGTAGCAAAGGTTTAGCATGAAATTACAAGGTTTAATTTTCTGCAAAGCTACTACTGCTACATATTAAAAGAAATAGGAATACGTGTTTCCATATCTGAATATGCAATGACATTCAACAGACGGGCAAAGGTTTAGCATGACATTAGCAGTTTTCTTATTATCTTCTGTGATTATATGCAGATATGACTATTCTGGATATGGGCAATCAACTGGAAAGGTTTGTTATTTATTTATTTTTTTTTAAATAGAGATGTTATGGAAAATAAAAAAAGAAAATCATTTCTATTATGTAGTGATAATGGTTGAACTGAAAGAATCTATATATTTTCCAAAATTGCAGCCAAGTGAGCAGAATACATATGCAGATATTGAAGCTGCATATAAGTGTCTTGAAGAAAGCTACGGAACAAAGCAGGAAGATATTATCCTTTATGGCCAATCTGTTGGCAGTGGCCCTACTTTGGATCTTGCCTCTCGATTGCCTCAGCTAAGGGCTGTTGTTCTGCATAGTCCCATACTCTCAGGCTTGAGAGTCATGTATCCTGTAAAGCGAACATACTGGTTTGACATATATAAGGTAACGTGACTCTTCTTTTGGTTTTCTTTTATTTACTTGGTGAGTGAATAATTTTTTTTATTAAACCTGAATGTTATCTCTTGTTGTTTTTCTACAGAATATTGACAAAATTCCACTTGTAAATTGTCCTGTTCTTATTATTCATGTAAGTATACTATCTTAATAGTTTCTACTCATTTTAGATGTTTGAGCCATGATATTTCTGACATATGGATGGCATTATCTGTTTTTTCATTATCGCTCCATATGTTTTTCTAGAATATCTATAATTTGATTCAACGTTTGTTTAATTTGACTTTAAGTTACTTAATAGCTCCTTGATAGGTGCTTCATTAGAACCGTTACCTGTACGTTTCAATGCTACATGCTACCTTGTTTGTTAGCACTATAGTGGACTTTTCGTTGAGGATATGCGGTGAAAATTAGTGTGTGTAAAACATTGATGGCATTATTGTCCTTTTGTTTTGAGTATTGAATAGATTTTTCATACCATCATATGCTGTCATAATTTGCACCATTCATGTTCTCCCATGTAGAAGCGTGCTAGAAGTCTGGTTCTTTTCAATCAAGTCTGGTGTAACCAGACCTGGAGTAGACTTTTGGGCCATGCAAGTGTCTCAAATCCAAACAAGAAGATAGCTGTCGTGCTGGTCTCTTATAGTTGTCAGTTTTGGGGGATTTTTGAGAATTTCAAAGAATCTAAATCTAAATGAATTATAATTGTCTTAACCAACAAGAAAAAAGTTCAGTTACATCTAATTCTATCTTCATTTTCTCAAGTAAGGTGAAGAAATTAATGACGATCACTCTCAGTAAAACGTGCTTTTTGTTTAGATATAATTTTGTTTTTCCATACTGAATTACTATTTAGATCGTTGATAAATGCCCTATGTAGGCATCCCAACATATGATAATACATTCAAATTTATTTTTTCTTTGACCTAGTTAGATTTTTTTTAGAAGATTTAAAAAAAAAAAAGAACAAGGAGAAAAGCACCGATGAAGTATTGACAAATTTAGAGCATGTTATTTATCATAAAAATAAATAATGAATGACTTTGATGTGAATCGAGGTGGCAATGTGTAGTCTGTGTTCTATGGATGGCTTTCGTAATTGGGGTTTGTCTTTGTTTTTCTTTGTACTCACAGAAATGATGCTCTATTCTGACTACACTAATTTAACGTCAAGCCTGTGGGTGCTGGCATAAGCATTTGAGCTGATCTTGTCTTTTACGATATCTTATAGAGCTATTTAGTATGTCACGAATGTCAACAAGTTCTGTGATTGCGTTAGGTGATGGAATGCTGATGTCCTTAAGTTTTAGATTTTAGGCATCATTTGCTGACCAAAAGCTAACCTTTCATAAAGCACTATTGATAAGAATTTTATCTTCTCAATTCTTGTGTATTTAGTTTACGTTACTGAATTTATCTGTTGCACCTTTAGCAAGCTTCCTGGAAAATAGTTTTTGTTTTCCTTATTTGTTGTTTAGAATTTAGGTGGTATATGGTTTTCTTCTATGTTTCACTAAATACCAATAAATGCCTGCTAACTTATAATATATTCTGCGGTCTTATGGAATGATAACTAATACTCTTGCCATATATCGTTCACATTTGAGTATTTTATATCTTTGTAGGGAACTTCAGATGAAGTTGTTGATTGCTCCCATGGTAAGCAACTCTGGGAGCTCTGTAAAGAGAAGTATGAACCACTTTGGCTGAAAGGAGGGAGCCACTGTGATTTAGAGCACTATCCTGAGTATATCAGGCATCTAAAGAAATTCATATCAACTGTTGAGAAATCTCCTTCTCAGAGATACAGTTCTAGGAGAAGCACAGACCATTTTGAGCAGGCTCGGAAGAGTACCGATATCTTTGAGGTCTCAAGGAAGAGTACTGATCGACGAGAGAAACCCCGGCCAAGCACAGAGCGGCCTGAAAAACTGAAAAACCATTCCAATAATGCTGATAAGTTAGAAAAATTAAGAATGTCTTTTGACCAAATGGAAAGATCGCGGAGGAGTGTGGATTGCCATGAGAAATCCCGGAAAAGCATTGATCACCAGTTGGAAAGAGCACGTAAAAGTGTTGACAGGTTGGATAGAATACGAAATGGGTGATACTTTTAGGAAAAAAATATATTAAAAAAGGAAAAAATGGAAAAATTGCAATGGTTTGGTGTTGTGGGGAATGAATGTATTTTGTCTTTTCTTGTTTTATAATTTATTATCTTGATTTTCTGGCTGTGTAGTTGGATTGTGGTATCTCCATAATAACTGTTCTATATGTGGATGGTTAAAATGAGAAAAGCTTGTGGTGTTCTGATGAGATAACCCCATGTTTATTTTATTGTCAATTCATACACATTAAAGGGAGAAGAGCCTTTCCTCAATTGGTTGAGCCTCTCCATCCATGTCTTCTTTCACACATCAAGCCCCAATCACAAAAGAAACTTCTACTCTTTGAAAATATAAAATTTTCAATATTTAATTATTGAAGTATTCCAATGTCATTGCCTTTCGAGGCTCTGTTTTTGTTCGTAGGATTGCTAGTTTTCCACATAAGCTCATGCTGGTGACCCATAGCGACCCAATGTACAAGAAAACATGTCGTTGCAGACCAGACGTACATGTCATGCATGTAAAATGAACAATATAAATAAATAATATTTGGTATTGTTTTATGAATAAATTCCAATTTTATTTTATGTTTAACCACTTTGCAGTCATGTTTTAGATTTTAGGATCCTTCTCTTCCTGGTAGCCCTTTCTCTCTTTGGGATAATCTTTTAATCAAATGAAGGTGACAGGATTTTATGAACAATCAGACAGTTTCATCTTCTGGAAATGCTGGAACTGATGAAGGTATTATGGAATGCTTGTTATGCGGCTTTTAACCCTTTTTTTTTCCCCTGAAATGTTGCCTGTTCTCTAATAAATTTAAATAGTTTCTAGTAACAGTAACATATATTCATAGTTTATTAGATTGGATCATGAGACAGTTTAAAGATTGGTAAAGCTTTGTGGTACATTTATTGTCTGACCATATCTCAATTCAACATCTGGTCATCATTATGCGTTCTACTTGGCAGGTTGTTAACTAACATCTATCATCATATTTCTCTGCTAACCAGCAAAACAGAACACTTTAAACAGTGGAAAACAGACAAAGGTAATTTAGTATTAACTTCCCGAAAACTGCCTTCAACTTGAAAAACTCTGAATGTTCCCAACCCCAACGCTGCATGCATTGCAACCCATATGATCCATCTAGTCAACACAGCGCCACGTTTGCATGAGTTAGCAGTTCAAAGTTTTACCTAGTTTTTTCTTGTCTGTGATACACAACAAAGGAAAAGCTACTTCTAAAAGTAAGAACTGTACCTTAAATATGTAAAACACATCACACTTGTATCCCTGGAAGAGTCAATAGTACCGAGTAGAGCCTTCCACTACTGACAATCTGGGTGTGCGCTCGCTATGCTCAACTATGGCTGACGGTGGAAGCTGGCCAATGCAGATTTCATGAACCGTAGTAAAAAGTGGAAATAGCTCCAGCCATCCACGGTGGCTCAAAACTTCGTAAACCTCTCTTGCTGTTGAGACACCCTTCAAAGTTATAGAAAAAGTAAGAATGATAGAATCAACAAAAACCACTTTCAGTAACCGCATTTATAGCTTACTTAAATATATCTTACATAGTTTGTGTGATTCTTGGACTCATATGAATTTTTATTAATTGAATATGAGTTACGCATTAGTTTTCTTATGACTATATCCAAAATATAAAATTAGAGTGGCCTGGAAGTTCCTTTCTGCAACAGAGATATTCAACGTCCGAATAAATAGTCTTTTCAAATACTGAGTATAGGTGTGTTTGAAGTTTCACTCATCTAGCTGATATGATCAACTCGTACACTCCCCATTGAAGATATACTTGGACAACAATTTTTTAAGCTTTAGTATCAGTCTTGCAATAGTTACACTTATTATCTACCTGTAATTTCTGGCCCTGCAGCATTTCTGCTTCCAGGTCATCGAAAGACCTAAACCCAAGAGACAGAAGGGCAAAATCAATTAGACACTTAAATTCAAGTTAAGCCTGTCCACGACATGACAAAGACAAAGACAAAGACTGACCTTCTCCCTCCATTCTTTGCAAAGGCCTCCGCAACTTTCCTGTTTCTTCCTCCCACTGCCACAAACGATATAATCATTATCAAAGCAAAATTGTAGTAGAACAAGGAACAAAATAGATCTGCTCCTTACAGCATGTTGTGATAAGATCAGCTACGCCACAGCTCTCAAAGAAGGTGCTGTCCTGAACAGATGAAAACAACAGCTTGGAAAAGGCTTTCATCTCTCTCAGCCCAATTCTCATTATTGCAGCCTAGTAATTCATATGAATAGCCAAGATTAGAGAGAAAAAAACATGAGCAATAAATCTACGCCCTTCTAAAATTATTTGCACATACCTTAGTGTTATTTCCCATTTCAAGGCCATCCACAAAACCTGTCATATTAGCAGTTAATCACCATCAGCAATCTGATTTCATAGAGAAACAAGAATAAAATGCACTACAAACCTGCAGCTATGGCTACAACATTTTTCAAAGTCCCACATAGTTCGACTCCTTCCACGTCTTGGACCTATTTAGATATATAGGATTCTTAAATTAAAACCAAATTGTCTCAGGATGTATACTATTGTAGGTACACAATTTAATTTTTTCAGCAATACTATAATATCCTGTCACACTATAAGCCTACTGTTTTATTCAGGCTTAAATTTTGTAATTATATGGATAATAGTTTTCTCTCTTACATCAGTTGCAGCTAAAATAATAGTTCATTGATCATAATAATTGACAAAGAAGCACACTCTTATAGCACTTACAGCAGTGAGAATGAAATAAGGAGTACTAAATAATTGAACCCATTTCTCTGCAATCTCTTTGTTCTCTCTGTATCCAACTGTCGCTTCACTGAACTTCTCAACAGCAATCTGCATAAGAAGCCTCTAATTCATTAGAAAATCAGAATGAATTTATAAAAAAAAATAAAAAAAAATAAAATAAAAAAAAAAAAGAAAAGAAAAAGAAGCTAAAATTGGTTGCTTTTCTACCTCATTTGCAATGTTTGCCCCCATCAACACACAACAACTTACACCAAGCTGCTCAGAGATTAGAGTGGAAATCATGCAGGGACCTTCCCTCTTGACCTCCATTCCTTTAATGAGTGAAATTGCTTCCACATCTCCATTTAACTTCCCAACAAGGCTCTTGCAAATACCCTCCATAAATTGATGTGGAGTCACAAATACTAACATAGTTGCATCCTTAACTGCAGGACACCAATTACAATCTCGATTTAGACTTATGCTATTGTATTCCACCTTTAGAAATGTGAATTCTAGTAACACATAAGAAAAATCAGGCAAGCAAGAGATTGAAATTGAATACCTGCATTTTCAAGGTCTGGGTCAGCAACCACATTTTTGCCAAGCTTAATGCCAGGGAGATACTTAACATTTTCCTGTGAAACAAATTTAAAACATAGCAAAATAAGAAATATTAAAAGTCATAATTTAATCCAAGTAAAATAAGTCATTATTAGCTGTGTTACATTGGTTCGATTGATGACATCTGTGAGCTTCTCACCACTTTGCAATGTCTCCTCAAAAACCCACATCCTCACTTCATCTGAATTTCATTAGAAACACATTTAAATTTTTAAAATGATCTTCTATTTAAATCTCCATTTGCTAGCTGGGAAGTATAGAACATGCAAAGAAGCAAATTTTTCGAATAACTTTACAGTAAGTAGCTACAGTAAATTCAAGCAACAAAACAGCCATTCAATTCAATTATGACTTTTCAGACAGATAAATTACAACATTCAATAGTCATATTTTTCTTCCTTTTCCTCAACCTTATAAGCAACCACATGCAAGATTAGTGTGCAAAAAAAAAAAGTGCATGTCATAAGCAAGAAACTTTAATGGGAAGGAAGTAACTTCTGATTACCAACAAAAGAAAAAAAAATTAAATACATACCATGAAAAGAATTGAGCTTGAGGGTGTTCGAGGCAATGAGCTTAGCAGCTACACTACCCCAATTGCCACTACCCACCACACTGACTTTAGATTTGAGTAAAACATCGTTGGTCGAGTAGTTTCGAGGAGAAGCTTGTCTATCCACGGTGTTATCTTCAAAGGCAGGAGCCATGAAGAGATCGAGAGAAAGAGAGTGAAAGAAAGAACGGAAATGGTAGATGCGTTTGTGTGGCAGAGAGGAATGAGAGGAAGAGAAGAGAGAATATAAGGAAGAGAGAAGACGCATGGGGGCGGAGTTGACAGACACGTCGCGTTAGAAACTATGCCAAGTTGTGTAACATGTTAAATCTGGCGATCTCCTCTATGTTGTTTTCGTAACATCTATTATCTATTAATGTTTTGCCGATGTTTTTATCTCTCCGCGTATCGCAAGGTTAAATTAA
>JANKKB010027873.1:0-12213 GCA_026225775.1 Bursera palmeri | reverse complement strand
AAAAATAATTTAAAAATTATTAAATAATGAACAGTAACAGGCCTGGTAGGCCTGGTCCAAATTGTGTAGGCCTTGGGCCAGGCCCAGGCCTTCAAATTTTTTACAAGGCCTGGCCTGGCCTGGCCCATAGGCCTGCCAGGCCTACCCAAAATAGGCCGGGCCCGGCCTGGCCCGGCCTTTTGCCATCTCTAATCTTAGCTAGTTAGACTTGTTAAGCTTTTATTTTCTTAAATCTAAGTTATATTCTAGCATATATGTTGAATATATCACTATTTACCCAATTTTCTGAGCTTTAACTGCAGATTTCGAAAACAAGTTTTTATGGGTTTTTTTTCTCTATGCTGTGAGCTTGTGTGAGTGATTTTGTGAACTTAAGTTAAGGGGTATTTTGGCTGTATGAGCTTTTTTTTTAACTCGTATATAGTGAAAACATTATCATCTAGTGTTAAATTTAGGTTGCCCAGATAGAAAATCCATGCATTGAGGTGATTGAGTTTTTGGTCTCGGTGCAGTTGGTCCAACTGAGTTGAAAATAATTCTTGTGAAGAGACATTCAGAGGGAGGTGCTAAATGGAGCTGTCTTGAGAGTTCCAAGAATGTACAATAGTGAGTTAAAGTTTACAAAGATTTTGTTATAGAGTAATTCATGGTTGTAAGTACTTCTTTATAGTGAAATTATTTTCGGTGGTGACATATAGTATGGAGGGTTTTTCCTCATTGTGAGGTTTCCCTTTGTGACCAAAATTATTGTTTCTCATTTTTTTGCTTTGATTTGTTTGCTGCATGTTTTTACTTGTGCTGCATGTTTTCGATATTCACTGTTTATTTTATCTCTAGAGGTTTAGATCAGATTTAATATTATTGTTATTTTAATTTCATATATATGATTTTGTATCTTTGTTGTTAAAGGCTACAGATCTGATCTTACAATATTGTTGTTGGGATTTCATTTTGCTGACATTAAGTGTTACACATCTGTTTATCAATTTCTATGTATTTGGCGTTTCAGATTTGATTTCTTCTCATTGTTGATTATATAATTCATATCAGTTTTCATTGCTTTATTCATGAAATGCAAAAATGCTGAAAATGCAGATGATGTTTGTTTAAACTTTCCATACAAATTATCTTAAACGTATTTTTGATAATTTAGTAAATTTTGTTTCTATATTGTGTACACTTATTTCCCGCCCCTTTTGGTGTTATTTGAGTCTAAAACAGTTTTCTCAGAATCGCTACTCTTGAAGTAAATTATAATGGTATGGTTGGCTCGGCTGAAATTACTGTAAGAATAACCTGCTACCTAGACACTATCCATTTAAGCAATGACTTGAGTAAAATTTAGTTTTTGTATGTCAACATGCCAAGACAAATAATTTATTTGCGATTTGAATGATTTAAATTTTACTTAAACCTGAATATAAATATATGATATTTAAACAAAAAAAAATCCGATAATAAATTATAAGTTATTTATTTTTATTAACCAAAAATATCTAAAGATTAATAATTTGATATATCTATTTTATTAAGTATCATATATTAGAGAAACATTTGCATATAATCAATTTTAAAAATATAAAAGTTATTTAAGTATCACAAAAAAAATTATATTTTTAGTTTGTTTCTCTTATAAATTATGTGACTAAATTAGAACTAAAATATATTTAAAATAATTAATTATATAATTTCATGGTTTTAAATTACTATTAAAAATTTAGTATAACAATAACATACTTAAGAAGCAACATGATTGAAAATATTTAAAATTCATATAGGTATTTGAAGAAATAAATTTAAAAAAAAAAATATTCAGACTTTTTTGTATTAAGACAAAAACTATATTTTTTTACTCTCTATTCGCATAAATTTTTTCTCGAGAAACAGACCTTCGCGTTAAAAATAAGAATGACTAAAATTGAATTCAGATGCCTACGTCCAGCTTAGATAGTTATGATGTAGAATTAAGGGGAATTCTGACAAATAATCAAAATTAAGGTACTAGTTTAAAAATAATTAACTCTTCTAATTTATATAATTTATCAAACTATTCATCATTGTTATAAAAAAAAAAATACCGTTCAACCTAACTATGATTGTCCATAATTATCTAGGATTATCAGACAACTTTCTTATAACGTCTAATAATATTTTGACGACTTTCTAGTAAATTCAATAACTATTCATCAATTATTCGGTGAATCCAATGATTATCCGATGAGTTTGACGACTAACTAACAACTTTCAAAACTATCCAATGAATTTGACGACTGTCGACTAAATAAAAAGTGTTAGAGAAAGAGAAATTTAACCGCTGCTGCCATAAAATCTTTCATCTTTCAGGTCTATAGCTCTTTTGCTCAAACGAGACTTGCGATGTCATTAGAAATTTATCCCATTCCTCTTCATAATTTAAAAAATGACCTCATCTACTCAACAAAATTTAATAGATGAATACTTAATTTAATGCAAGACACAGCCAAGAAAGTATTTTTATAATTATCTGGAGTTACGACTTTCAAGTATCTGAAACAAAAACCATGATCAGAATTCATACTGTTAAAGAACAGATTATCAGAGAGATTCAATTCAGTATTCTGAGTTTCTGAAAGAAAGTTAAATCGGCGACCTATGCCAGAAAATCTTGGAAACAGGTAAATACTGCCAATTTTTTCCAAAGGTCAAAGTATAATATAGCCATGCCTCTGTATCACTCGATAGTTGAAACAGGGATTAGACCCCTGGCATATTATGAGTACACTAACTTCAACCTGAAAGTCAGTTGCAATGTGGAAGAAAGGTCAGCTTTATATCAAATGCACGATCCTCCTACCAGAATAAACTCTAGTAAAGGATGACCTCATAAAAAGGTACCTAAGTCTATGCACAATCACAATACCGAGTTTCCTCTATATGCAATCTATCACCATAAGCCCTCCAGTCTCTGTTAATCGAATACAGTATGCAGTTCACAAAGAGGGCAATGCAGTAAAATAAAATTACTCAGTCAGATGAAATGTTGCCACAACTAAATCCTTTTCCATTTCCTGAAGTAAAAGAGGTTTTAAGCCACAATATTGATTTCGACTGATTAAGGTTAAATACCCCAAACAGGGCATGCCATTACAGAAAATAATTGCTGATAGATTACAACAATAATTCTCATTTACAATGACAATTGCTCGCTATGTCCATTACCTACTGCATTTGTTGTTTCCATCATCTGTTAAATTCAAAAACAGAAGAATTACAGAAGCCTGGTGCAGGTTATTCCACCCACTTTAGTTAGTCACCAAATAAATCATCATCATCATTCTCATACGTGCTACAGCTATTTTCAGGTTTTCCACTCAAAATGCCAATAGCCTTTCCTTGAGCATCTTTAGTTAGAGAAGCTGGTCTAGCATCAGAAGTAACAATAGAATATGCCCAAGAAGATCCCACTTTCCCAGAAAATGAATCTCCATAAAGATCATCGTAGATCCCACCTTTTGGGACGCCTTTCACCTTATTCAAGACCTCTTGTAGTTTATCAGTCATACCTTTGGGTGAAGCAATCTCTTCCCTCACTAAATGTTTTTCCTTACCTCTAGGTATCACTGTAGTTTGCACAAGGGACTCATATTTTCCGACAAGACTTCCTTCTGTCATGCCTATGGGACCAGGTTCTGTTTCTACATCCGCCCCATCTGAAATCCCTACAACTTCAACCAACTCTCCCCCAGCTTGATCCTTGAAGGACACTCTTCGTTTCCTAATTCTTTTAGCAGCCCTCTCTAACTGCTGGCTGTCACTTCCACTCGATGAGCTACCAGACTCAACTGATACAGACAGTAGATTAGACTTACTAAGACCATAACGATTCAGAAGTGTATTATAAACCACAACAGCTTCTTCATCAGAAGGATCAGGTGGGGGTGGTAACTTTATCTCTGTGGGTGGTGGAGGACGAGGAAAAAGAGCATCGGCATTCTTTCTGAGGATATAAATTCTTGTTGATGCAGCAAATCTCAAAGACTGCCCTACTTCAAGCTCAACAGGGGTGTCTTTTGTCAAACGCTCGTTTGCAACGAAAGTACCATGTGCTGATCCCAGGTCAATCACATATATGCTGTACAATATACAAAAGCTTGTATATGACATACTAATAACAAAGATTTTTTTTTTTTTTTAACTCCATTAGTGGCGTAACTTAATATAAAAGCCTTGACCTTCAACTTGAAACTGAGAAATGAATTCATTTTCAATAAGAGAGAAAAAAACTCACTAACATGTCTCAAGGGGGATTAACCTAATTAGTTAGAACTCTTGCAGAGGGGCACAAGATCTAAATATTAAATACCTCTAATACATACCTTGAAGGGGATCCATTTTATGCATGAGAAAGGGTGGGTGAGGTGTGCGGCAAGTTATTTATTTAAAAAAAAAAAAAAATCACTATCATGCACTTGCAGTACACAGACAATCAGCTTTGCATTGATCGATCAATGTTAGATAAAATGGAGACAAGTCCAATGGTAAAATCATGCAAATGAGTGTACCATTTCATCATTCTTCTCATCATTTGGAAGAACATGAATCAAGGAAGACTAAGCAAAAACTAACCTTCCATTTTTGTGAGGAATGACTGCAGCATGTTGACGTGAGACAGACTGATGATCAAGCACAAAATCACAAGTTTGAAACTGCCTCCCAAATATTTGCCTCCGCCTATCCAAATTAATCCGATCAAGAACCTCACCATCCTTGAGAACCTCAAGATAGTATACACCGGAGCGAGGCTCAATGGCCCAGTCAGGTGGCTGCCAAGAAGACTGGCCTCCGCCAACCTGGGTCACCTGCTGAGTTTGTCCAACAGACAGCATAGCATCCTGTTTGGTGGGTTTTTGAGGATCATGGTGTTGGCTCTGATACGGGGTTTGTTGTTGGTAACTTTGAGAATTTAAATATTGAATGGAGGGATTAGTAAATGCTTTAGAAGTGGTTTTGCTTGCTGAATTGACAGTAACTGAAAAAGGTTCTAATGATTGAGCTTTTTTAAATCGATCAAGACCCGCTCTTCCATACATCGTCTACTCCTTAATCAATCAAATAAAACCCTCAATAGTTTACTTTACAGAATGACATTTGTATAAAATGACTTAACACTCAATAGCGCATCCGGTCTATCTTCAAGATTGGGCTACAAAACCCTCCAACCAAAAACCCTAATTTAAAAATAAGAACAATAGTAAATATATTTTCACCGTAGAGACCTAAATTCTTTATTAAAGAACAGAACAAGTAACAATGAACTGCCATTAAATAATAATAATAATAATATAAGCCACCAAACCTCATGTCAACTTGGAATAGAAGCAGTTGCCAATGTTTGATAATTTTATCAAATGATATTGCTCGGGACAGTCAAGTAGAAAGAAAGAAGAAGCTAGGGTTTGAAGTGATCAAATTGATCGAATTCGATTGATCGATAGATCGGTCGATCGGAGTAGGCAAGAGAAACAATAGTAAAGCAGCTGAATCGAAAAAGAGGCTTATTACCTGACATGGGGTTTCAGAGAACCGAGCCTAAGAGCCTTCCCTTCCTTTTCCTTTTCTTATAATTAATATTAATTGCTACTCTTATGATCTATCCATACGAGATGATACTGATATACTCCGACTCTGCTCGCTTCTCTCTTTTAATTACTCAAATCTCCCTATCATTATTAATTTTTTTAATTCAAAATTTTGATAATTTATAACCAATCTTTTATATATATATATATATATACACACACGCGCGCGCACGCAAACACACACATTTATACTTAAATTTATATACACATTACGAGTTATTAGAATCTAACGTGCACTCTAATATCAAGTATACCTTCTTTAAATTTTTCATTGGCATTGACAATTATTTTTGTTAATTAAAAAGAAAAAGGAAATCTTAGATGCTTAGATAAATTTTCTTGATGGATAGACGTTTTCAGAATTTTACCAAATAAACATCTAAATAATCGTGATCTTACTTTATACTTCTCCTTTTCTCCTTTCTGGTTTTTAATGGCGAGAGAGATATACAAACTCCAAGGTCCATAAATTAATATACAAGAAGTACATTTTTTATCCAAGTTCATAACTATTGGCCAAAAACAACTGATGAGCCTTTTGGAAAAGAATGACTAAAGTTGACAGTTCAGTAACCTGAGTTGTACATACAACACGAAATTCTATCACTAGTGTAAGTAATTTACAATGGAGTAACAATAGATTATAAATATCAGAGACAGGATGATGAAAAAAAATAAAGCTCGCAGCCACCCATTTTTATCAAATATCGTTACCATGACCATCTTCAAACCCGTTTGTACAAACTGTTGGTTTCCATCTCTAGTCTCTACGAGCACAGAAGGAAACAAGGAGAGAACTGCTGCAAACGGGTGCTAGATTCAATATCGGGATGGTTGCCAGACTATGCTATACATCTGTCTGGCAACAGCCCGCTCAGAAAATAGACAGAAAGAATAAGACTGATATTAATAGGGAACGCTACAGATATATCAGCTCTCTCCAATCAAGTCCACAGTACTGCCAACTAACACTGACCGACCATCCATCTGTTATCTTGTTGCAAATTCCTTCTCAAGGACACTGAACATCACCTTCAGGCGCTCTTCCAGATTCGAGACAATGTTCTTCGTAACCCTTTTCAAGTGCGTGGTGCTTTTCAGCCATGCAAGTCCAATTGATACCTGTACTAGACATCCTTTTGGTCTTGAAGGTGAATCCTCAAGTTGGTATCTAAGGTGAAGCTGCAAATGATAAAAAGATGGTCAATTATGATGAATATAGAGGGGAAAAAATAAATTCTAAATCAAACCAGAAGAAACACAAAAATTATTAGTGTTCAAAGTGGTAATGTATATATTCATACATTAAAATAGTCACCAAATGGAACTCCATGAAGAGTCATAACCTCTTCAACAAGCCAGCCTTTCCCATTGGACAAGGGAGATCTTTGCTGAGTACTTGTCACCTCCCCCCTATAACGGGATATACTCTTATCGAATCTAAAATATATTTGCCTCTCGTATACATCAGGCTTCTCTGATTCCCATGGACTGCAAGAATAGTTAAGACAACCAGCTTTCTCCATAACATTACGCTCCAATTCACCCCCACCAAATAGCTCCATGAAGAAACTAGTCTAAAATAACCAAGAAGACAGTTTCCATCATCAGATAGAAGCATATGCCTTGTGATACATGTGAATTAATACAAACACAATGATAATGTGTATATGAATGATAGCTACCACTCTTACATGCATACATACATGTATTTACAGGTGGCCCGACAAGCCCACACACAAACACAAAAAAGTGGAGCAACAGCAATAGGGAAAGCTTACAGGAACAGGAAAAACAGCAGAATAAACCTCAGACATAGTTACATCTTCAAGGCCCAAAAAGGCCCCGCTCTCTTCACTTTGGAGGCCTTTGGCTTCAGATTCTTCTTCAACTATTTGCACTTTTTGCTCTGGACTCAACGATCTAGCCTTCCACAGGGCCATGATTGTCCTATTCAACACAAATTATTTAAGTCAGAGCACATTTTTCCTATGACAAGTCTGACATTTGAAATTTCTCATCCTTTTCTACTCCAAGTCCCACAACTCTAGTCAGCAATTATGCCAATTTTCATAATGTCCAGGTGACTTAGGATTGAAGTAAATAATTTATAGTATATGTTTTGGTACAAAAAAAAAAAAAAATAGTGCAAGAGAAAAGAGGCAAATAGAGGGCAAGCAAAATTGTTAAATCGATTTCAGAAGCCCATACATTTCCTTTGGGGAACAAACATTTTCATATCTAATGATTCTAGTATTGTTCAAAGGGTAAAACTTGAAACATTGTTATCATTTACCGATTTGCCACATTGTAAGATACAAAAGACTGGAAATGGAACTTCAGCCTGCCTTCTTCATCTTGCGTCTTTGCCCCGTGCCTTGCATCCATACCTCTGCCCTGCCTGAGAGTCATAACAATAACTGGACTGCCCATTGATGACAAAGAAGGAGGTAAAACTCGTATGTCTTCTATGTCCTCCCAAAGAAAGAAAAATTTTGTCTTACGTCCAAATAAATTTGCATGGAACCCAATTATTCTTGCAGACAGAAATAGGCGACCCTGCATATTCACAACCACAAGTAAGAAGATAGAAATGAAAGAAAATGCATTATTTCAGCTTATCTATATACAATATTAATGTCAATAATTAATTCGTCTAAAAATAGTTTAAAAGAAACGAGCAAATATTAAGAAATCCACGAGTCTTAAAAACTTCAACATATTATGGCCAATGCCAACTGCACCTGCAAAACCATTTTTCGCTTTAAATGACAGGTGAAATCATTGATAAGAAATTCCTCTGGTGGAAGCCCAAAGAGTTTCTGAAAAGCTGAATTTGTTTGAGGAGATCGCAAGTTTATCTACAAGTATTCCAATTAAAAAATTATGGTAAGCAAAAAAGTAAGGAGACCCAAAAAAAAAGGGTAATATAGCAGTTTGACAAAATAAAGCCCACAGCAGAACAGCCATCATTACCTTCTTTCCCACCTCTTTCTCCATCTTACTCAAATATTCTTTAACATGGCTACCCTTTGTATTGTCCAGGAAAATTCTTAATTGCAGCTTAGACTGACAAGCCTGTGCCAGTTTTCCTTGAAGAGGTACCCACACATCAGCTAGATCTGATATATTAGACTTTACAAAGTTAATTTTAGCATGTCCCAGAGATGTAGCTTCATTAAAAGGTCCATCAAAATCATAAACTTCTACATCTAGCACCGAAGGAGGCTCATCCATTGCATCGAATTCAAATATTTCTGCAAGAATGAATGAGAGTCCATGATAATTGGTAATAAAATTTTAAAAAAAAAATCAGATCATAATTAAGATACAGGAAAATAGAATTTGGTCCAGAAAAAATAAATGTAAGATTCACTAATTGCATAATATTTTTTAAAAATTGTGGCAGTTGCAAGGCATTGATATAGAATCATATAAGATTAACCATTCCAGAGCGGATCACATTGCTGAAACTTGATTGAGCTGGTTCTACTTTTCCCATTGCAAGTGAACACCACATATGGATCACAGAACCCACTTGAATCAACAGCTGCCAAGTTACTTCCCTTTATCAAGGCAACAGTAAGTAACCACCCGTCCCCTTGAGCTTTGATTCCATGATCACTGCCTATTATACAGAATCAAAATAAATCAACTCTAAAATAAAAGAAATAATAACCCAGAGAAATGCAGGCTTGTGAGTGGAAAAAGCAGCAGACATTGCAAATAATGCTATCATCCAGTGCAGAAGATAACAATTCACCAGAAGATGCATAAGCATCAAAAGAGGTGAATAATAAAAGAGCATATTGGTATTTTTTCTAAAGTAGGAAATACAAAAGACCTATCAAAACTAGTTTAACCAACTCACTTCCGAGAGTGAATCTCAATAATATTTTTCAAGGTCAGAGAGACTATAGTGGTTCACTGAAAAGCGTTGATCTAAGCTATTACTAATGGAAAGAGCAATTATCAAATGTGAGTATTACTCTTTTGGTTCCTGGCCTGCATGAAGCGCGAAATCAACTCTAACACCCGTTCAGCTTGAAGAACCAAGACACCACATACAACAAGTTCACCAATAGAGTCTGGCAAGTCAAGCCCAACAAACTCAAGCCCCTGAATTGTGCTAGCTGTCGCAAGCCAGATGTGAAGAAGCACATAAAATCCCATAAAAATTGAGGAAACTACAGTAAAGTTAACAAAATACTGCACAGCCAGCTTCCAGTCTGATTGGGGCTCCGTTTGCAATGAAGCCAAAATTTGTTCCTTATTTAACCCCATATCCTTCGAATCAACTGGCTTAATAGTCTGAGATAGAAAAGTTTCATACTGTTCATAGGTTTCCTTCAGACCACTTCGGGCTCCATTTTCTATCATACCTTTCATCATAGTGCTTTGCAGAAAATTCATACGCCACGATATCACCAAATGTGATGATTGCTCTCCTGACAAAAGCTCAGGCCCAGGGGTAATGCAGTATAGCAATTCAGTCTTAAAGGTGCTCCCATACATAACATCTGGAGTGCTCACACTTGCTAAAACAATGAATACCTTCCCATCGGCTTTTAGATATTTTTGCTCCTCAATCCCTTTTGTAGCCTTAATTAACTTACTAGCGGCTTTAATATAAGTAACAACTCTTTTCAAGTTCTCACTATCATCCTCAAATTTCCAAGGCCCCAATTCCAGTTCTGTATTTCCTTGTGCTTCCGCCAATGTCCGGTAAAAATTTGAATCAGGTGAAAAAAGTAGAATGTTCAGGTCTTGGGGTGCAATCACATACATTTGGTCTACGAGGACTCCCCCTGGTAAGTTGCTTGGAACTTCACAACCTTGATCTCTAGACTCCATCGTTTTCATTGTTTCTTCGAATGAAACAGAAGAGGACTGATACTCAAAATTGTCATCTAAAACCTCAGGTTTGGCAGTTTCAGTTACCTCCAACAAGTCAGAACCTCTACTTGATGCCAAATCTGGATTCTTATTAAACATTTGAGCAATTCGACCAGCTAAAGTTTTTTGAGCACAAGATTTCTCTTCCTTACTAGATGTGATATCCTCTACCCTTGCAGGAGCGGGTGCATTTGATGGGCCAATGAAAGACCTAGGAGGGGATTCAATTTTTAGGTCAGCATGCTTCCTCAAATGTGATCCATGATCATTAATATCATTCAAATCCAAGTATGAAGTGTTCTGAGAAAAACTTATAGTCAAAAGAATTTCACCTGCCAAAGAAGAAATAAAAGAAAATAACGATTATAATAATCAGCCTATTATATGCTTATTCAACCATACTAGTTATAATAAGTGATGCAAGTTGAATTCTCGACGCTAGAAATACAGGCCATTCTCAGCAATTTGTATTTTATCATCAAGACCAGCACAAAGACTCTCTCATCTGGGACAACTTTGAATTGCGAACCAACAAATAATAATGCTATCCTTTTGCTTCTAGTTATAATAGTGATGGAATTTAAAACTCCAGAATGAAAACAGGGAATCATATCATAGCACTATATTAAAAAGAAAAAAAAAAAAAAAGCGACAGCACGAACAAATAAGAGGCATGGAAAACTCAAGTATTTAATGATCCAATAATACCTAGAAAACACAAAAACATACATACCACAGTCCTTGTTCTTATACTTCTTATTCTTGGGGTGAAGAGAGTACCAAGCAGTGCCAAGAGACTTATTATCTGCATCAAAAACCCGCGAAACCGGCACCTTGAGGTACCCAACAAAGTCGTCATTGAAGTACTTATCTTCATCCAAAACATTAATAATAAGTTCTTCATTTAAATCTTCAACTTTGAAGCTGAACTCCTCACCCCAACTTGGACTTAAGCTCTTCTTCACCACTTTGGTCCTAAACCTTTGCTTTCCCAGCTGTAATCTCACGTACGGATCACTCAACCCATTAAGATCCATTGCTGGGATGTTTCTTGCTTCTATTACTCTGACCACGAGCTTCATATTTGAAATTCACGTAAAATAACGAAATGATTAACAAAAGCTTTTCCTTTCTTTGTGGAATGTCTTAAATGACAGCAAATGTGATTGGAAAAGGATATTATGCGATCGTAATAACACAATCGAGATAGCTGTTATAATTAACTCTAAAAAATTCCTTCTAGCAATCAAAACATTCCAGATCTGAATAACGAAACAAAGGATTTATTTTGGACAATAATGAATGTCAGAGAAGAAATTTTGATTTGGAGAGATTGAACGGGAAAAAAACGAGGGAGAAAGATCTTTCTCAGGAAACGTCAAAACACAGAGAGAGCATCAGACGCAAAAGCATTTTTAGCAAGCGGGAGGGGAGAGATTAAATATTGGATAGTTTGAACGGAATGAAATAATGCGATAAAAGAAGAATGGAAATCTACGAATGAATGTCACCAAGAGAGAGGATGAAGGCTGATACTTGAAAGCAAGAAGACTTTTATCAATTGCAAATTTGCAACTGCGCGTTTCTTGTTTGACTTCTTGACTTTTTAAATAATATCACTATTTCATAATTAATTAAAGGGTTACTAGAATTTGTTCTCAAAGATTTTGAAAAAAAATCATGATCCCTAACTTTTTAA
>JANKKB010027872.1:0-12212 GCA_026225775.1 Bursera palmeri | reverse complement strand
TTGTTGTCTTGTGAATATCTATATGCTTGTGTTATATTTGTTTTCAATTAGTTCAATATTCAAGGCTTGCTGTTAGGTGTGCTTGTTTCCTGTAAACCTCTTAGTTGAATAGGACACAGCAAGTTTACTATGCAGATTCCTGAAGTAAAAATTTATTCTAAGGCCCCAAAGACGATCACTTCTCTTTCTTGAATGTGTATGTGCCTTGTGCTCACTTCCATGCAATTCCTCATGTTCAATCCTAGATAATTATGGCAAAAATTAGAAAATAATTTTCGGTTTTACATAATATCAATAATTTTTTATTAACAAGTGCAAGTT
Organism: Bursera palmeri; assembly: GCA_026225775.1. Classification (NCBI taxonomy): domain Eukaryota; kingdom Viridiplantae; phylum Streptophyta; class Magnoliopsida; order Sapindales; family Burseraceae; genus Bursera; species Bursera palmeri. The sequence goes on along the minus strand of JANKKB010027872.1, from coordinate 11,891 downwards.
GATTAGTTTTTTTTGGTATAAATTATCATGGTCATTAGTGGTTGTGTTTCCAATTGAAGTTAGTTTCTTATTTTTGCTTTTTCGTTTTTTTATTTTTATTTTTTCAAGTGGAATCATTAGATTTTTCTGATGGGAACTTTCAGAAATTTGAGAACATAATTTTGTTTACATGTATACAATTTTTTGCAATATGATTATTATTATTATTATTATTAATACTTTTAAATTTTTTATAATAATTTCAAATTGATTGTTATATTAGTTGTTTTATTTGAGAACCTATGCTTGTATTATTGTAGGGATGCTGAAGATCATATTGCTTGGCTTCTTCAGCATGGATGGCATGAAAAAGCTTTAGCAGCAGTTGAAGCAGGTCAGGGACGGAGTGAACTCCTTGATGAGGTACTCCTAACTATTCTCTTTTTTGTTATTTATTATATTGTCATATTTCATAATAAACTATGTAAAACACTTACATAATCGTGTGTTGCAGCTTACATCATTCAAGTTCTTGTTCTTCCATCCTTGAATGATGTATGCACAATGTAATAGTAAATTTCTTAGAATGTGCATTTATTTAAATTGTACATGTAAAGTATTAAGGATGGAGGTGCTTAAAACCGTATGGTGAGTTTCTGAATGTTAATGTGCTTTACTCTTCTCCATTTTTCAATCTTGATCACTGTTTAGACGTTGTTTTATTGATCCTTTTATAGTTGCATGTTTTCTTTCTCTGGTTGATTGGGTTTTTACTGTAGGTAGTTCCTTTTTTGAAGTTTGCATACTAATATTGTATATATTATACATAGTTTGTTAAATTTTGTTTGCTTTTTGTGTAGGTTGGATCTAGATATCTTGATCATTTGATTGTGGAGCGCAAATATGCTGAAGCTGCATCTTTGTGTCCTAAATTATTGCGAGGTTCTGCTTCAGCATGGGAAAGGTATTCACATGCATACTTTTATGGCTCCTGTATGTTCCTTGCTAATACTGTAGGTGGGCTGCCTTTTCAGATGGGTTTTCCATTTTGCCCATCTCCGACAGCTTCCTGTATTGGTGCCATACATGCCGATAGAAAACCCAAGACTGCGTGATACTGCTTATGAGGTTTGTCTGAAAAAAATGCATGAAGATGTATCTAATCCTTTTTTGTACTTCCCATGTGCGAGATTGGGATGAAGGCCATTTTCTGTTTCTTATGCTACAGGTTGCTCTTGTAGCACTGGCAACAAATCCATCGTTCCATAAGGATCTTTTGTCAACTGTTAAAACTTGGCCGCCTGTGATTTACTCTGCCTTGCCTGTTGTATCTGCCATAGAACCTCAGCTAAATACTTCATCCATGACTGATGCACTCAAAGAGGTCAGTCAGAAGGTCGTATAGATTTATCAATCATATGCAAGCTGAACCTTGTGTTGCTGTGTTTTAAACATATGCTTCTGTTTTGCACAGGCACTAGCAGAGTTGTATGTAATTGATGGCCAATATGAGAAAGCTTTTTCATTGTATGCTGATGTAAGTTTTCCAATGCACATTTACCATACTGAAATGCAGCCACCAGTGGAAATGTTATTGTATAATTTATGTCTAATTTATTTTCCAATACTCGAGAGAATTCTGCACCTTTTTCATTGTATGCTGATGTATGTTTTCCTACGTACATTTACCATACCGAAATGCAGTCACTAGTGGAATGTTACTTTATGATTTATGTCTAATTTATTTTCCAATACTCGAGAATTCCGGATCATTTCTTACGAGTTCATTGTGTCAAAAACTGGGACTGCAGTCAGATTTATAGCTTTCATGGTAAAGGAAACTTGTGGGATATAACATCCCAACTAAATGGACTAATATAGTTTGAATTTCACCTTGATTGGATAACTTGCTTCTGTCATTATTAATTATGTTGGTTGTATTTTTCAGCTTATGAAGCCGGGTTTATTTGACTTCATCGAAAAGTATAACTTGCATGATGCCATTCGTGAAAAGGTATGGTGATGCAAGTTTTTGAAATATCCATTAACTTACGGAGCCTTTTCAAACACCAACCCCCAACACACAAACATACAGAACCCCCCACCCCACCCCCCGTCCTTTCTTTTTTGTTGGGTTGGGTTGTTGTTGTTTGATTGAGATAAGGTTTTTTACATTTTTTTTAAATAGTTTGAAAAAAATTCCAGTGCTCTCTTTGTGTCATTGTATGAGAAATTAATTTTGGAATTAAAATCTACTGTTTATGAATTGCTAAAGGGAAGCAGTATATTGATATTTTGATTCCCAGTATCTGGGACTTAACAGAAATGATAGATTTTCTTTTTGGGTTGGTATTATTGGGTTGTTGCTTTTCTCATATATTTAGGCCTGATCACCTGATTTTTATTAATCTTTTATTTTTTGTGTAGGTTGTGCAATTAATGGTGTTAGATTGCAAGCGTGCTGTCCCTTTATTGATCCAAAACAAGGACTTAATTACTCCAGCTGAAGTTGTCATGCAGCTTTTGGACACCAACAAGTGTGATTCAAGATATTTCTTGCATCTATATCTGCATTCATTATTTGAAGTAAATCCACATGTGGGAAAGGATTTTCATGATATGCAGGTATGGAATGGCTGACTAAGTTTTTTTTTCATTTTCTTGTGGTTACTTTTGGCTTCTTCCGTGTTCAACTCTCAGTTTCCTAATGATATATATCTCTATGATGTGATTAATTAACGTGATTAGTGGTTTTTGTTTTGCTTATATTTTTATTTTTTATTTTCCCCGCTGTTAGTTAACAAGATTGCCTAATTTAATGTACCTTACAAATAGTGGGTCAATATAGAGGCGAAGTGAACAAACAAAATCACTTGCATTCATATCAATAAAATTAGTATTGTCTTGGTACATAGTGAAAATGATGGTTAAACTATGTTTAATTTAAATTGTAATGTGCAGTTCGGTATTTATTTATTTTTTAATAAAAAAACTGAGTTCTGCTTTATGAGGCTATGGAATTGTCGTGGGGAATTTTGAGTAATAAGTATTTGGTTCAGGAGCTAGATACGTTATTGAAATGAAATTCTTTATGGTGGGTTTTCATTACTTTTCTATGTATAAATGTTTATTTTTTCTTCTTGTTGGTTTTGGTGACTGTAAAAATTTAGATCAATCTAAGCCACTAAATTTTCCCTTGTATATTACTGTTTCATTTGTCATATTTTATTGTAGACTGTGGAGGACTATTATTTAATATGAAGGAAGTTAAATGTAATTACTTATATAGACTATAAAGTTTATCTAACTGTGAAGAATGTGATTATGATAGTTTTTCTGCTGTATTAAATGATTGCACATGTTTTATTTTGCTGTGTTAGGTAGAGCTTTATGCAGATTATGATCCAAAGATGCTGCTTCCTTTTCTTCGTAGTAGTCAGCATTACACACTTGAGAAGGTTTGAATAGTCAATGAATGATCAATTTAATTATTCTAGTGGTTATTTTGGTATCAATTAACCCATTGATATTGAATAACAGGCATATGAAATTTGCATCAGAAGAGATCTTTTAAGGGAGCAAGTGTTTATTCTTGGAAGAATGGGAAACTCAAAACAAGCCCTATCTGTCATCATAAATAAATTAGGGGACATAGAAGAGGTATCTTATTTCTTTTGTTCAGAAGGATTTTTCCTTTTAAAAAATACCTTTCCCTTGTTGTTTTGGGTTGTGTGTTAATTTTGATTATTGGTGGTGACAAAAAAGCTGCTCTGATTGGTCTGCAGGCTGTAGAATTTGTCCACATGCAGCATGATGATGAACTTTGGGAAGAATTGATTAAGCAATGTCTGCACAAACCTGAAATGGTGTGTACTAAAATACTTGGATGTAGAAAATGATAGTGCATTTGCCTATAGTTGACAGTTTGACATAGTTTCATGAGCCACTTTGCTAGTTTTCGTAAATATACTTTCATCAATTGTCAGGTGGGAGTGTTGTTGGAACACACAGTTGGCAATCTTGATCCACTCTATATCGTAAATATGGTGCCCGATGGCTTGGAGATACCTCGGTTAGTATGATTTATATGTCCACTTAGTGGAAATGTGGTGTTGCAGTCACGTGATATTACTATTATAATTTGTGTTAAATTTGGATGTAAGATAGCTTTTCTCCATCTTTAAAAAAAAAAAAAAAAAAAAAAATAATAATTTGTGTTAAATTTGGATGTAAGATAGCTTTTCTCCATCTTTAAAAAAAAAAAAAAATAAAATAAAATAATAATAATAATAAATCAAAAAACAACTTTTCTCTATATTGATAATTGAAGATATCTTTAGAGTATCTGTATCTAGAAATTGCCACCGTTCAACTGGTGGTCTTAAGGAACAGGTTTTCTCTAAGGTTTCTAAAATTTAATGTAGACATTTAATCATGAAACTCTAAAACTTCCTCTAGTTTGCATGTGTTATGTCTCAGAAAGAAAGTGCAGAGTATCTCATGTTATGTTTCTGATATCAGTTCACTAATGGTGCAACAACTTAACCATTTTGTTGTTACATTTCTGAGTGGGATGGTTCAGTCTGTTATTAGTCTTCTCCTTGTTTTAAGTAATTAAACATGTCAAATGATTTTAACATGTCTGTTAAAAATGGTAATGTTATGGGAAATAGTTAGTTGGTTTCACATTTTAACTGTTTCTTATCTCAACTTCCTTTTAATTCGTTCCTGGATAAGATTTCTTCAGTCTCTAGTTAAAAGCTGATTTGAGAAAAACTTTCAGAGGAAGTATAGTGAGAATTCTAAGTTATGAAATCCTATATAATAAATAGCTGCTTTAATTGATTTCCAAGAGATGCATGCCTTGACCATTAGGTTGCCTCTGGGGTGCGTTTGTTTTGCCCTTGAACCTGAAGCTCTGATGGTTATTTGATAACATTAGTGAGTTAAAGTTCCTTGACATACTATTCTTTCTTACATTTTTACGTTTTTTTTTCCTCATTGTCTGTTACTTTCAGGTTAAGGGATCGTCTAGTTAAAATTATCACTGACTACAGGACCGAAACATCTCTTAGACACGGGTGCAATGATATTTTGAAGGTATACGAATCTACACACCAACGTGATATTTCTAGTGACTAGATCTTATAGTCAATGTGTTAAAAAGTCTAAATGTTATTCTTTGAAGCTTTTCTATCAACTTACGCTTTTTGATAATAGTTATTTAACATGGTATAGAAGTTAGTTTGACTAAAAGATCTTTTGTAAATCTTAGGTGTTGAATTTTAAAATATAAGTGTTTGGATCCACATATTTGCTTGTGTATGTGAGGATCCATATGGGAAAATCCTTTAATAGGCCATGTCTACGAAGGGTGTTATTAAAGTTTATTAAATGTTATTATTGGTTTTTGGTTGACAGCTTAAGCTTTTAGGTTAATGGTTATTTTAACACAATGCGCTTAAGATTTTGGTTTTCGTTGTCAATCATACAGGCTGATATTGTAAATCTCTTGGTTAAATACTACAAAGAAGCAAGACGTGCGGTTTGCTTAACTAGTGAAGAAGATGATGCAAGATCAAAAAGAGATGGCAGTAGGGTATCTCAGGCAACTGAAAAGGCACTTAGTGTTAGAACCATGGAGGTTAAGTCAAAAACTAGGGGTGGTGCAAGATGTTGCATGTGTTTTGATCCTTTCTCTATTCAAAATGTGTCTGTCATTGTGTTCTTTTGTTGTCATGCTTATCACATGGATTGTCTTATGGATTCCATGCATACTGTCAGTGGTAAGAAAGGTGCTGGAGCCACTTACCAAGAACCAATGTCAGAATATGAGTTTGATAATGGTGTTGAGGATGACGATGAAGAAGATGATACCAATTCAGGTGCCCCTCGTTTGCGTTGTATCTTATGTACTACCGCTGCTAGTTGAGTTACTGATGTGTGCCTGTGCGTTCCTCTGTATGGGTGGATGAGTTTGCTTGTGTTTTTTTTCCTTCTCCCTTTTTTGGTTTGCATCTGCCCTGTTTGTGGCTATGTTTCATTCTTTCTTCCTGTTGTGAGTCAATTATTGTTAATTCTTGTATCATAGTCAATATAAATATAAATGAAAAGCATTTATAATTTTTGAGGCCACTATACCTGTGCGTCATTGTTCTCAAAACAGCAACTTTCTTTTGGGCGTGGACATAGTTTCAGTTTTGCCAAGTTGAATATGTCCGTGGTTTTCTGGAATTTTTAGGATCCTTGTACAGTAGTTGATCTCGTAAGTAGTATAGATGTTGACAACAAAAGCTGTTGGGGCATGGTTCGCTGACTTATGACTACCTTTTACAACATCTGCCGAAGAAAAAAGTCAGTTATGATGAAGAACGTATTCCTGGATTGATAAGTTGTCAGGTTGATTGATTTCCTTTATTTAGATGGTTTATTTTATCTCTTTTGTTTTGTTAGCATTATGAATTCAAAATGTAAATTGAAGACTTCATAATATTTAATAGTTGATTTCCTTGAAGTATATTTATCTTACTGTGGATTTGACATCTTTTCACTTGTAGTTAGAACTGGAGCATTGTATCATCTAGCAAAATTTTGCTTATTTGTTTCGAGTAGCGGTTAAGTCTGCCTCAATGTGTCAGTTTACCATTCTAGAGACGTGAAAACATAAAAATTGGTTCTATTGCTTTTTACAGAAATGGTAGTTGTATTTTATGTAACGGATTTTTAAGGTACACTTATTATTCTAGTGAAGGTGTTTCTTTTTATTCGATGTTCTTCAGAAGAAATAGCAACTGCAGTCATCTTTTCGGCTGAATTTTTTAAATTTATGTCGGATGATTTTATCATATTTGATTTTTTTGGGTGCCTATTGTTAATTGTTGTTCTTTTGGTATTTTTTATTCAAAGGGAGGAGAACATGATTATAATCAGTTGTTCTAATGAATTCATATTTATAGTGCTTACTTTTTTTCGTATGTAATATTGGACATTGTATGGCCGGCCAATCGTAAGGAAACTTGAATGAGAAAGGAAGCTGGGATCAGTTCATGTCTCGTAACATTTCAAACCCTAGTTTTGATCTCAATTTAAACAAAGACGGCAGAGTTATGTTCTAGTTTCCTTGATATAGAAACCGAGTAACTTCAGTATCAAGTTTAATGTGGAATATACAAATTGATGAAACTACCAAAAAAAAAAAAAAAAAACCTGCAGCAATCGTAGTTTGAAGTCAACAAGCAGACGATCAGCAAATGGAAGCTTGAACTTCAGTATCAAGTTTAATGTGGAATATACAAATTGATGAAACTACCAAAAAAAAAAAAAAAAACCTGCAGCAATCGTAGTTTGAAGTCAACAAGCAGACGATCAGCAAATGGAAGCTTGAACTTGGTTGGATGGACCAAGTATATTTATGGAGTTGATTATATTATATGATAAAACGTGGATTTTTTAAGATTTCTATATCGAGTGAATGAAGCACGTAACTCCAAGCTCTGGCCTTTTGTCAATCCTGGTTTGTCTTGATCGTGCCTTCGAACCGGTTGAACTATAAGATTTTGTAACCTAACTTGGGACGATCAGGGCATTTCACGCAAAACATAACGATCTTTGATTTTAAACGATATGCTTCTTTTGGAATATCAAAGTATTCCAGGACAGCGCATGCTAAATCACAAAAATTATAAATATGTTTGCAAATAATCAAATAGAGAAAATTAAGATCAAATTATTGCAGGTATAATCCTTTAGAGCTCATCATCTCTCTTTCAAACACAAACGTGATGATAATTATAATTAATATGATTTTGTTTTTTGTTTTGGCTTCTGCCCATTTTTAAGACCATTAAATTTTAATGTTCCCTTATTCAAGCAATGAAATAATAATAGGTGCCTTACATTTACATTTATAGTTATATCCCCAATTTATGTTGGATCTAGTGTTGATTTCGATTCAATTGATATTCATTACGTAGAGGAAAATCAAGTAAGAAATTAGGATGAACTATTAATGATGGGCATTTTATGAAATTTATCTAAAGATTTGATTCATAATTGATTCCACGCCATCCCAACGGGCTATAGCTTAGAGATGTCATCAACCCTCTTAATTATATGTGAGCTTAGACTAATAGCCACATGCTAATATGCCAACTTAAACTAGTAGCCATTATGTAAGTAATTCTAAGATAAAAGGGAAGATAAATTAACAGGAGATTTTAACTATTATTGGAAATTATGAGTTTTTAAATTAGAAGAATTCTAATATTATTAAACTTCCAGAAGGATGAAGAATTCGAATTGGAATCTATTTCAAATTAGTTTATGAGAAACCCTTTTCCTTATTTCTAGGGCCATATAGGTGTCTCTACTTATTTATTTTATTTATGTTTTCTTCTCCTATCCTCTTTGATTTTTTTTTTCCCATTCTTTCAGACTTTAATTTTTCTATCACATGATAATCAGCTAGTAGCTCCTATTTATATCTCCAAACCTAGGAGGGTCTTGACGTCCATTGCTCAAACGTCAATATGGCACAGCAATTTTCATTCCAACTGTTGCCATTGTTACTCTTGTTCACAACTTTACATTATGTGTCAGCAGCATATCCCAGGTCGATAAGAAATCATAGAATGAGGATGAGGAGATCTTCACCAAGTACGGAGTCCTACTCGGACCTTCCACCAGACTTTGTTGCATATAATTACACTCAAACTCTAGACCACTTCAATTACAAGCCGGAGAGTTATGCCACCTTTCAACAGAGGTACATCATGAACTTCAAATACTGGGGTGGGGCAAGTACTAGCTCGCCCATCTTCGTCTATACAGGTGAGGAGTCTGCAGTGATCTCAGAAGTCCTAGGATTCATCATCGATCTTGCTTCACGTTTTAAAGGTTTGCTGTTGTATATAGAGGTGAGTATTGAGTGCTTTTATAGCTGGTTATAAATAATTTACTTGGAAAAGTATTAGGTAGAATGCACTCACTATCATGTATTTTTTTTCTTTAATAATTAATTATCGTTATAGTTGATATGATTTTATTGTTCGATGAAGTCCATCTTATCTAAGACTCTCTTATTACGTATACATACAAAATATAAAATTGGAAAATGCGTGGATCGATAATGAGTTGGTACAGTACTATGTATACAGCATCGTTATTACGGGACCTCAATGCCATTCGGATCTGAAGATGAAGCATTCCTAGATGCCTCTACTCTTGGATTTTTGAGCTCAGAACAAGCTTTGGCAGATTATGCACAGGTGATTACGGATGTTAAGAAGAAATTGTCAGCAGAAAATTGTCCTGTTATTGCTGTTGGAGGATCTTATGGTGGAAGTAAGTTGCGTTAAACTGTTCTAGTAAAAGAATTTGTATCATAACACAGATGATTAAAGTTCAATAATTTTGCTTCCTTAAAATTCAGTGCTTGCATCATGGTTGCGCCTCAAATATCCTCATGTTGTTATTGGAGCTTTGGCATCATCGGCACCGATACTTTACTTTGACGACATAGTACCACAAAATGGATACCCCCTAGTTGTCACCAAGGATTTCAGAGTAAGAAACTAACGCATATTCATCATTGGCAATGGCATATTTAAACTTTTGTAAATTTCTCTTTTCAAAAGCTAGCTGCTTCTGAAATTGTTGAAATATTTTCAAGATAAGTTTATTTTTAAGTTAATATATATATATATATGTATAAAATATGTATTACTATACATGCTTCATTTTGGCAGGAATATAGCGAGAGTTGTTACAACACCATAAAACAGTCTTGGGATGAAATTGATCGAGTTGCAGCCCATACAAATGGCCTTCATAAACTTAGTAGAATTTTCAGTACTTGCAGGTATAATCAATTAGAGACATCACCTCCTTCAAAGACAAACGTGATGATTATTTTACATAATTAAACTGATTTTCGTTTTGGCTTCTTTCCTTTTGAAGTCCATTAAATTCGTCACAAGAGGTCAAAGACATCTTGACATCTGTATGGATGACTGCCGCTCAGTATGATAATCCACCAGCTAATCCAGTAAGTCAGATCTGCAAGGCCATCGATGGCACACCACAGGGAACTGATATTCTTGGCAAAGTTGCTGCAGGTCTGAATGCAAGTTACTATAACGTAAGATCATGCAAAAATGTAACCGAGTACATAACAGACCCTAAGGATGGATGGACATATCAGGTAGATTAATTTATCGGAATTTTTTATTTTTTAATTTTAATCTAGTTTTGTTAAGTCCTACATATATGATTGGAATGCATATTTCTGTTAAGCTAGAATATAAGTTTCAAATTCGTCAAAACCTCATATGAAGTTTGTTAAAAAAATCTTTACTCTCAGAAATTTGTAAGATAAAAAGAGTTTATCAACAAAAATATAAACCAAAGAAACATCATAATTTCTCATTAACGGTTTCTTATGCTTGTTTTAGTCATGCACCGAGATGGTAATGCCGATGGGAAATGGTGAGAATGATACGATGTTCGAAGCATCACCTTTTGATTTGAACGACTACACCAAGTTCTGTCAAGCTCTCTTTAATGTAACTCCAAGACCGCATTGGATCACAACAGAATTTGGTGGCCATGTAATTAAGCTTAAACTTCTAGCTTTCCGGTATCGAATCAAACATATATATATATATATATCTCACTGTTTGACTATATGCAATTTGCAGGACATAAAATCTGTACTTGGAAATTTTGCAAGCAACATCATATTTTCCAATGGGTTGCGAGACCCGTATAGTTCTGGGGGGTAAAGAAGCAAAATTTTCAGCCCTTTTGCTCAAATTGTTCACATATTACATCCAGCTGTTAATTTGTCTTTGTTTAATTTTACAACAGAGTTTTAGAGGACATATCTGACACTGTTGTGGCTGTATATACAAATGAAGGTAACCAGTCTCTCGTAAATGTTACCAAATTAATCTTTTCCCCTTCTGCACAAGATTTTAACTGGGAATATTATTGTGTGACGATACTAGGAGCCCACTGTCTGGACATAGCTACTCCTAGTCCAGGTGAAGACCCTGATTGGTTGGTTGCACAGAGAAACAAAGAGATCAAAATTATCAAATTTTGGATTGCAGAGTACAATGCCAAACTTATCAGAAAGAGTGCTGGCAATTTGATCAGTTGGTCAAATAAAGTACAATTGGCATCGCCCATGATGGCCGCGGTATTACTGTCTATAACTGGGAATATTATTGTGTGACTATTGTTGTGGTTAGTCGTCATCAAATCACGGCATTTTTATTTGTTCGATTGGTTAATAGAGCGATTATTGGAGGAAGAGTTTGCAAAGGAATACACAAAAAGGGAAAATCAAAATAAGGAAAATTTTGCTAGATGTTGGATTCATTGTCGATATTGCTTCAGATATTCATTACATCGAGGAAATTCTAGTAAGAAATTAGGGTTAGGTGTTTGTTATGGGTATTTTATGAAATTTATCTAAAGATTTGCTTCATAATTAATTGATTCATCAAACCTCTTATGTCATTCTGTTAATTTTATGTGAGCTTAGGCTAGTAGCCATGTAAGTAGTGCTAAGACAAAATTATGAAGCAGAAGCATAGATAAAAATAAAAAAAGAGAAGAATTCACATATTAATAATAATTTATTATTTAAAATTACTTATTATAAACATATTTATAACTAAATTATTTTAATCCTATTATAAAACTGAGATAAACAAAAATTATAATAATAAACATAAAAATCTAAGGATTAAGGAAAAATAATCTTAATTATGATAAAAATCTTTAAAAAATAATAGATAATGAATATCCTAATAAAGAATAATGAATAGTAATAAGCACTTAAAAGTGTACATTTATTATGAGTTTAAATATCATTTTTACACTTTAAGTGCTATTAATTTAAGTAT
>JANKKB010027871.1:0-12211 GCA_026225775.1 Bursera palmeri | reverse complement strand
AATCTCTGTAATCTAGTTTGTTGTAATTCCCTTGTAACTCTGAATATTCTTCATAGTGATTGGCTAGCATAGCAACTGGTTATAGGACTGATTAATTGTCCGAACCAGTATAATTTCTTGTGTCTTTGTTGCATTTTTCTGGATTTTTCTGCACTTTAGTTACTGCACATTTTAGCCTGTGTGTATTTGGGTTTATTTGGTGCTTCCGCGCACAACAAAGGGAAAGATTAATTTACCTGTAGTCTTATTTGTTATAAACAAAACATTATAATTAAGCAGATATAGAAATATAATGTTTAATGGTCATCGTGATATAAATCACAAAAAACTGGCAAGATAAAGTTGCTAAAAGCTTGAAGTCCCCTTTTAATAATGTCAATGGTACTCTAAATTAACCATGATTTTTATTGGGAATAGACATTGATGATCAAGATCAAAATATATGCAGCCAAAGCAATTAAACATGCATTAATGTGGATTGGACAATTGAAACGTGCAGCACGCACATATTATTCTGGAGCAATCTTGAATTAGATTAAGAAAATGGTTCAAATTCCATTTTATATCTTCTAAAATTGATCCTACCTAACTCTACCTCAAAAGCTAGCAAGAGTGGAGGATTGCATGTGAACCCATATATATAACACCCAAGACCACCTTTGCTTACTGATGTGAAATGCATAATACTCGACCTTTAGATTGCATGTCTCGTGCAGAGAACCGAGAACCATATAGATGGCTCACAGACCATACAAATACGTGGCTCTAATACCAGATGATTTGAACCCACCTAATTCCATCTCAAAAGCTAGCTCAAGAGTAGAGAATTATGAACCCATATATATAACATCCAGGACAACCCTTGCTAACCAATGTGAGTGATACCAGATGATATGAACCCACTTAAGTTCACCTCAAAAGCTAGGTCAAGAATGGAGGATTGTGAACCCATATATATAATACCCAAACCACCCTTGCTAACTGATGTGAGATGTATCATACCTGACCCTTTTAGACTGAACCATATAGATGGTTCACCGACTATACAAAGATATGTGACTCTGATACCAGATGATATAAACCTACCTAACTCCATCTCAAAAGCTAGTTAAAGAGTGAAAGATTGTGAACCCGTATATATAACACCCAAGACCATCCTTACTAACCGATGTAAGATGCATCATACCCGACCCCTTTAGAATGCACGTCTCGTGCAGAGAATTTTGTAGATGACCCACCCACCATACAAAGATACGTGACGCTGATACCAAATAATATGAACCCACCTAACTCCACCTCAAAAGCTAACTCAAGAGTAGAGGATTACGGACCCATATATATAACACCCAAGACCACCCTTGCTAACCAATGTTGGACGCATCAAAAACAGTTTTAGGAACTGGTTGACCGGAGCTTGACACAAGTGCTTCCTCTTATTATTTTGACTATTTTGAAATTAAAATCCTCTTTTTCTACTTTCACCATTATTTGTTATTAGTTGTATTGACCCTAACACAACAATATAATATGAACTCCGTCTTTCCAAATATAAAAGTGAACATACACATTCGATAACATGAATGATCAATAGGTGAAAGATTAGATGATGTTGCAACAATTATATATAACTAGCTAATTAGCTAGGCAGAAACACAGTAACTAGGTAAAGCTTGGATAAATTTAAACAAACTTGAACATTCCCTGAATCTTAATTAGCTATTTATTATGTTAGATTTAAATGACAAGTTGAGTTCTTTAATAACTTAAGTTTTCCTGTATCATAAAATTACCTAATATGGAATCACAGCCGTTAAAGATTTTATGTTCAAATTCCTCTCATTAAATATCACCTTTGTATGACTAGGCAAATGATATAGATCAGCAAGAAACTAGGAAAACTATAATATTGTAGTACAAAAGTTAATGACTAAGAAATTGAATGAATACTTACTCCCATGAATCATGGTCAAGTATTACCACGTTAGAGGATTGATCAACGTAGAAAAATGTCCATATGCTTCCCAAAGCAAAGAACCCTTCCTCAGAGTTGAACATGTCTGCCACTTTCTCATAAAGGTCCTCATGGCCTGCTAACGTTGTTATATCAATAGATATATGAGCTCCACCCTGCATCATTTTAACCTGGATGGAAAAAAAATACGTAGTCTATCAGACTTTCGCAACCTGCACAAACTGACATCACTGTTAGAACAGAAATAAATCAATAGTTTTAAATTCACTATTATTTTAAATCTACTTAGGCAGTCCAGCATTATATATGAAGTTACCTGCATATGGTATTTATATAATTCGGCAAATCACGTAAAAAATTACCAAATCATGATGATTTGGAATCTTATTGTCAGGTATATCATATTTATAAAATACCAAATTATCAAATTGACACGGTACCTAGTAATATTCAACACTTTTCTGATTGCGTATGATTAAAAACATTAAATAATTTAAAGAATATATATATATATATATATATACATATATTTTCAAGTTCCTCACTTCCTCTGCTGTGTAGATTCAAGTTCTCAAACACATTCCTTACTGCTACGTTCTTGATGCAGAGATCTTCATATCTCAATTTAACTGGTTTTTGAAATCTTTCCTTTGTTACATAGAAGCACATCTTCATCCCTCGAATGTAGAAGCAGGTCCTCATCATTCTCCCCAGGTAATTCATGACGAAAGATCTTCATTTCTCATTCTAATTAGGGCTATTGAAGAACTGCCAACTGTGTTTTATGTAGATGCAGATCCTCATCGATCAAGTTCTAGTATATAGAAAGGTAAAGAATTAAAATATGCTGAAAAGTAGAAGACGAAATGAAACACCCTAAACAAAAAAAAAAAAAAAAAAAAAAAAAAAAAAAGAATTTTCACTGATACAGCCAAATATATTCAAATGTAATTTACATCCATACCTCGATGTTCTGCGATTCATCAACCCGCTTGGATCTCATGTTTACTCGTTGATTCTCATTAGGATCACTGCTAGCGTCAACATCTATTTGTAATGAAATATGTGATGAACTATTGGGGGTTTGGTCCTCCGCGGAATTGTTAACCTCTTCATCCTTTAGGAAAAGGAACACAACAGCAATTGTGGCAAAGGCTAGTGAGAAAACCAATGCATTATAATCGTTCTTGACACCCCAAATGTTCAGAGTATAATGAGAGAATGTAGCCATTAACTGGATCACAGAGAAAACAATTTCTACCACAACAAGTTGTTTCTTAGCCTTTGGCTTAATGGCTGCAATGTTTCTTCCCTTTGCAAAAGGATAAACAGTTATCAGAAAACTAAAAGCTGATAAGATAAAAGCAGCAAGAAGCCAACCCCACTTACTTTTTCCAAGTTGATCCATTGCAACTGATGTTGCCTCCAACACAAAGAAAACCACCGCTAGTGCACGTTTCTTGTGCTTAGCTTGGAACTCATAACCCTATCATTTGGAAAAATAAAGTTACATAAGTTGAAGAGAAGAATCATAATTTAAGAGCTAAAAGAAAAATATAAACATTCGCGCATTCTCAATCAACTCAAATGAACAAAAGCACCTTACCTTGCTGATCAAGGAGTAGATTGAACTAGTGATCAAGCAACATTTGTTACAGAAAATATCATTCCTTCTTTGGTGGCGTGGAAATTCGCAGTCCATGCCCTGTCAAGGCCACACTGTTAAACTCTGTACATTTTTTTGCCAGAATAATGTATTTTGAAAGAAAAATAATCAATGTCCGCGCCAACTTCAAAGATGAGTGAAGAACAGTATAAGAAGGTGGGCCGAATTATTAATAATATAGATCTCACTAGATCTTTAAAAGATTATATAAAATAAGGTAAAGAGGAGATCCAAATCTAATAAATTAAACAAACAAATAAAACATTAACAACCTATCTTAAAGCCTTCTAACTCGAAAGACATGAGAAAAAGTGTCACAAAGTAGATCAAAGGATCCATAGCCTAATCTTTTTCATTTTTTAATTTTAATTCAAAAATAAAATAAATGTAAAAGTAGAAGTTCTTGAGAATTCAAGCCAAGATTCCAAACTAATATGTGTACATCGGAAATTGAAGAAATAGTTTAAAATAAGACAAAATAAGAGCTACAATTAACTTGAAATCGTAAAACTATAGTATATTACAAAAAAAACATAGAAGTTCATGAGAAGACACAAACCTAAAGTTCTTAATTTTGGTACACAACAAGGTTATGCAATTCTCGTGGGGCTGAAAGATTAGCCAAAACAAGCAGAATAGAGTTGCAAAGAAGAATGGGAGGGAGTTTGAGATTTGATGCAAGAGGAGAGTGTGGAGTGTAGGTTTTAGTATTTTTTAGTGAAAATGGGATGAATCTGTCGGCTGGGTTACTAGTGGCTCTGAATAAGTCGGAATAGGAGAATACTCATTTTAGGGTGAACTTATTAATAATGTCTAAATGTCACATATGATAATGAAACATAAATAAATAAAATAAGTTTTTCTTTTCGTAATAAGAAAAAATTAATGTGATAAAAGAAAAACTATTAAACAAATTATTAAAATGTAAAGGAAGTAACAAAACAATAAAGTAATTTGGAATTTTAAAAATTATTGTGTCCGTATTAGGAACTCATCCCTATAATGAGTCCAAAACTCATCAATTAATGACATCATCTAACTTATAATTACAGCTTAAATAACTGTTTTATTAAGCTTAATTATTGCATGTACGTGTTCCTAATCCACGTATATCTACATTAGAGACCACTCATATCATAGTTGTGCTACTACAAATAATAAGACACCTAGAAAGTCGTTTGATCGATCCCTGCAGATCCCAACGTAGTCGGTGTCCTAAACGACAAACTTGTTTGGTGGGTGGGAAGCAAGTACCGTTGTAGTCGTAAAACAGCTCACACTCCTGTCCCACACTCTGCCATTCAAGACAACAAAATATATAGGAATTCATATTTTATTGTTTGGATCACTTCTATAATGCTCTAATAACGTTGTTATCAGATTAATAAACTAATTACTTTAAAAATTATTATTATTATATGTGTGGATGCTTTGGATGATTATTTCAATTGTTATCAGATTTCTATGATGATTATTTCAATTGTTTCCTAGTTGATGAGAGTGTAACGTTACTAGATGGTCTAGTTGTAGCTCACTCTCTTCGTATTCACTTTCATTGCCTCCGACAAAAGATATACATGAAGGCTAGATGAGAACCTTTTTTTTTTTTTTTTCCAAATTTTCAAGTGTACCTATAAAGGAGAAATAAAAAAATGAAAAACTTCCATTTAAGATCATTTAAGTTCAGAGAGAGAAAGGTGGAGAAGAGGAAGAAGATATTGGCTATTTGATTAGTTGATCGATGGCTGTGGTAATGTGATTGAGTTGATCAAACCACTCTTTAATTTTCATTTTTACTGCCTTCAGTTACTCTTTTGTAATTATTATTATTTTTTTCTTTTGATAAAAGATCTTCTGATTTCTCCTATGAAAATTTGATTAAATTAGGGTTTTTGAAAGATTCAACCATTACAGAAAAGCATAATTAATTTATCAAAAAGTGGAACTTATTTGAAAATATAGATGCACTCCATAGAGGAAAGATTTTGAAAAAATTTTATTTGACAAATTCTACAAAATTTTAGCAATTATAAGAGATTTATAATATAAATTTTAAAAAAAATAAGTTTCTATCTTTCAAAAGCTGTTTACGGTTAGATCAATATAAGATAATTATTGAAACCAAGCCCAGAAAAAAAAAAAAAATCCAAGGCTGGAGCTACTATATTTGATTTAAATTTCAACTAAGCAACTCTTTTGTCCTCAAAATGAAATCATAGAAATCATAGATCAAACCTGATTGCTGGAACCATTATAGCGCGCAGCAGCATCGTTAGGCTTGAAAAGGTTAAAGAGAAATGCAGTCTTTGTTGCCTATTCTTGAAACTTGACACAGCGCAAGTGGGTTTCATTATTAATTTCGCTCGAAAAATCTTTCAACTCTCGCCAACTCTTGTTTCTTCGTCTTCTTTCAAGATGCTCATCATTCGGCAAGCAAGATAATCATTTGGTTGAACCATTAGAAGTGTGTGAGAGTACTGAACTGAACTGATTCAAGTATCTTACAGGAAAAAAATAGAAACCAAAAATGAAAATGTGGATAGAATGAATGCATCAGAAAAGGGCATCATTGTTAACCTTTCATGACTTCTATACAGATAGAAAAAGAACAAAAACTTAAAGTTAGTATAGGTGAGTAGGTAAGCATGTGATCATTTATTATTGCTTTTTCTTGGTAAGGTAGAAAAAGGAGAAATCAGTGGAGCCACTGAAGAATAAAGAACAAAAGTATCATTATTGAAGGCGTTACTTCAACTATTCTTCCAACTTTATATAATTTATCTCAAATTTCCTGGATGCATGTATCATTAGAGTGATCATGTTGACACATTCAACGGTAACAAAATCTTGTAATTATAGGAGACTTGACCTAGACTCGCTTTTATTAACTTTTTGTCAATAATTTGGGCTATATCAAATTTTTGTACAAATAATTTGACGTTAGGAGTGCCTGTTTGACAATCATTGAAAAAATTTCCTTAAAAATCACCTTCTCATAAGCTACCATGGTTGAAACTCAAAGAATACACTTCTGATGTCACAAGGATTTTTTTTTTAAAAGAAAAAAAACCTAGGGCAAAATTGTTATTAACCCTAAATTTTTTAAGTTTACTTTGTCGATATCAATCCGAAATTTTCAACAAGTGGTATCAGAGCCCGTTCCCGGTTAGGTACTATTCATATATTCTATTCACGTATATTATTTATGGCCACTGTTTACAGGATACTATTCACAGTGCACTGTTTTGGTATTTTCTTAGATGGTTGAAAAGAAGACGATCACTACGTGAAGGTCCATAATTTCGATGTTCTTCAATTCAATAGAAGAAATAATTTAGTAGATGGCAGATTATGATAATGGATATTCTGATCAACAATGATCTAGCAAATGCGGTAGATGGGGAACTAGTATTGATTTCACATGATTATGATACAACAAAGTTCGCTAAAATGGATAGAAATGTTTGTACTACTATTCGTTTGTGTCTTGATGCTATAATTGTGCATAATTACCATGATGAAATGATTGCGAAGTCTATTTGGGACAAGTTGGAGAATACCTATATTAGGAAGGATCAGATGAGTTTGTTTTACTTTCAGAAAAAGCTTTTCACATTCAGGATTAAACCAGGTAAACTAATGACTTATCATGCTATAGAATTTGAGTGTTTGTTTACAGAATTCAAAGATTTAGGAGCTTCTTATTATGTTAATATCAAGTCTATGTTATTTTTTATTTCATTATTACCTAAGTGTGAGGCATTAATTTATACGTTGGTAACAAATAAGACGGAGAATTTAGTCTATGATGATATTATTGCTACCATTCATATGATGGCTACCCATAAGAAAGATATGGTTGATGATACAGGAGCACATGGGTTTATGGTCAGAGGTCAAAATCAAGGTAGTATAAGTAATGGAACAAGAAAAATAGCAAGAAACAGAATAGAGGCCGCTCACAATCTTGTGAGAGAGATATGTCTAATGTTAAGTATTTTGGTTGTCATAAGAAGGGTTACTAAAGACGTGATTGTCCTAAAAAAGGATAAATGTCTCAAGGAAGAGAGAATTGGTGAGACAAATCTAGTTGAGTCTACTTTGGGTAGTGTTAACAGTGATATTAATGTTACTATTATGGAGAATTAGCAGAGGCATTGATGGTTAACATTGATGATTATTTGTATAAGGGATAGGTACTTGATAGAGTCACATCTTACTATTTGTGTCCAATTAGGGAATAGTTTATCACATATCATGAGGTAAATGGTAGATTAGTTCTCATGAGAGATTCAAGGGCATGTAAGATAATGGGTGTTGGTACTGTTTGTTTTTTATTAGTAGATGGGTCAACCAGACAACTTATCGAGGTTCGTTATGTACTAGCTCTTTCTAAAGCATTGATTTTTCTTAGGGTACTTGAGGCTTAAGGTTTTAATTTTTTAGGTGAAGATGGCCATTGTTGTGTGTACAACAGTGATAGACTGATGCTCACAGGTATTAGACATGCTAACTTGTATTTTCTTATAGGAGATACGGTTGAAGGTGGAGCTATGGTCTTAGAGGTTCTAGATAAGACGAGTAGAACCCAAACTCAATTATGGCACATGCACTTAGGGCATCGAGGTGAGCAAAGGTTGAAGGCTTTGAGTAAGTGAGGTTTGCTTGGTGATAACCAGTTGGGGAAGCTGAATTTATGTAAGCATTGCATCTTAAGGAAGCAAACTCTGGTGAGATTTGATATAATTAAGTATATGACTGAGGGTATAGTTAACTATATCCATACGGATGTATGGGGGCCTTTGAGGGTGATTTCCAAATGAGATTCCAAGTGGTTTGTCAGTTTTGTTAATGAATTCAGTCGAAGAGTACGGATTTATACCATGAAGAAAATGAATAAAGTCACTAACATCTGTAAACAATAAAGGGCGATGGTAGAGAAGTAAATTGGTAGAGTTATCAAGGTCGTAAGATCCGATAACGGTGGGGAATACATCAAAGACCCCTTGAAGATATATTATCAGAAGCATGGGATTCACTAGCATTTCATAGTTAAAAGGACACAACAATAAAATGGTATGACAAAAAGGATGAACCGTACACTACTTGAGAGGGAATGGTCACTACAAGAATATGAACTTTTTACAGCGTTTGAAAAACACTATAAAAACATTTTTATTGCGTTTTGAAAATGTTTTAGGTAGCAACACTACAAATAAGGGTTCGCTTTTCACAGTGTTTTTGCAATATGCCGTACAAAACACTATGATTTAAAGCTATTTACAACATAGATAAAACACTGCGAATAAAAGATATTTACAGCATTGAAAAAAAGTTGTAACTAAAAGATAATAGATCAATCCCATTTTTTGAGGTTTCATAAATTACTAAAACAAGATGGCCAAGAGCAGAAAAACAATCCCAACAAAAATACCCAATGACTTTGGCTTGCAATGAATAAATAATAAAAAAATAAGGAAAGATAAAAAAGGAAATTGGATAAAATTAGCTAATGAATAGACATAACCAAAAGCCTACCACAATGAATGATAAAAATTCATTTAGATAAAAAAAAAGGATAAAAAGTTAGATATTGACGTTCATTCATGACTCAAACAAATATTCATATCATAAAAGAAAAAAATTAGCAATTACTCAGTCTACGAAATCATATAAGAAGTAGCATTAAACAAGAAATTCAATAATCTAAAGAATACCCATCTAACAATTTGATCAAACAAATCTACCTACTTGATAAAGCAAACAAATTTCACTTAAAAAACGAAAACCCACATCAAAAAACAATTAAATTAGAAAGAAAAACTCACACTTTATCTAAATGAAGTCAAAATCCAAAGAGGGATTGTTTGGACATACGATTCCGACGGAAGATCAACACTGAATAACGTCAAATCGAGCAAACCTAGAAAGCTTTTAGGTGAGAAGTGCCAAACGGGCTGAAAAAGAGCTTTGTTTGGTTGCTCAATTACTTATGTTAGGGCCAGAATGGAAAAATAGAGTTGGCAGTGGATGAAAACGATTGATTGAGAAGTTGGATTCTCTTCCTTAGAGGTAGGGATTTGGGATGATCTACGATGATACTTGCATGTTTATGCGGAGGGGGATTGTTGGATGGAAGCGAGATGGCCAGGCCTTGGGCAAATGGAATTGACCTTTTTTAATTTTTGTAAACCTGATTTCAAGCCATGGATAGGACCAGAGATGGGGACAAAAGTAAGATAAGCTTTCAAGCCTAGTACTTCTAGTTGCAAAAATTATATTCTAGGGATGCAGAGGGCGTGAATGAGCATATGTTAAGTTTTTTTGATAAAATATATTGTTGTTACAGCATTTCGTGAACGTTGACTAAGTTTTCCAAATTAACAGCTTTTATAAAGTGTTGTATAAGTTGATGTTATAACTTGTTAACAACGTTGAAGGAGTGTTGTAAAATATTATAAGTTTATAGCATTTAAAAAATACTGTAAAGTAGGTACCAAAAGATTTTCATAGCATTTCTAAAAATTAAACGCTATAAAACGATGTAGGGGTGTTAAGATATTATAGTTTTATAGTGTTTCTTTAAAAAATGCTGTAAATTAGTGCTGTAAAATATTAGATTTCTTGTAGTCGGTGCACGTTGTCTAATGCTGAATTAGACAAAATATGGTAGGCTAAAGCCATATCAATGACGTGTTATCACATAAAACACCCATGAAGGTATGGTATGATATTTCTACAGATTATTCACATTTAAAAGTTTTAGAATATCTTGTTTACTTTTATGTTAAAGAAAATAAGATAGGGGTTAGAGCTAGAAAGATTATTTTTCTAGACTATCTAGAAATAATTAAAGGGTATAGATTATGGTGCCCTAAGACGGGGAAGTGAATAATTTTTAGAGATGTTAAGTTCCGTGAAGAAGCACTGTTACCCTAAGTTTGACAAAGCAAGGATGGGTCTTCTATATAGAGAGGGCATAGTTTTGATGATGAGGGTGATTCTTTGCAATTAGAGGATAATAATATTGAAAATGGTACACATAGTGGTTTGTTGAGTTCTAATCATGGTGATAAGAGTTTTAGTCATGCTGATGAGATTTCTAGTCATNACACATAGGGGTTTGTTGAGTTCTAATCATGGTGATAAGAGTTTTAGTCATGCTGATGAGATTTCTAGTCATGGTAATTATAGGATTACGGACACAATAAACATTGAGCTAGAAACTATTGCAGAGAAGGTTCCTAAGAAGGAAAGGGTAGGAGCGACAGGTTCCTCAGTCATCTTTGGTAGCTCAAAAAGAACATCAGATTATTCAAGCACCCATTAGATATGGATTTGAAGATATCGCAACCTATGTATTTTTTGTTATTAGGAGTATAACGATGCACCTACTATATACAAGCAAACTTGTAAGAGCGTGCATATAGTTGAGTGGAAGGTGGCTATGGATGAGGAGATGAAGTCTCTTCATAAGAATCATACATGGGAGCTAGTGACACTTTTAAAGAGAAATAAGGTCATATGATATAAATGAGTGTACGCTTTAAAAGACAACATTCCAGATTTCAAAGAGAAATCAACTGGTGTAAGATTCAAGGCAAGAGTGGTCATGAATGATTTACACAAACTGAAGGTGTGGACTAAAATGATGTTTTCTCTTTGGTGGTTAAGCACACTTCATTTCATATCCTTTTAGCTATAGTGGCGCAGTATAGATGAAAGAACAAAATAGAGGATGAATGACATTTTTTCAACAGAAGAGGCTAATAGAATATGATAGATCATGGAGAATGGTGCAGTGATATAAGAGAGATTGAAAAAATAAGCAAATAACCTCCATGGATCATCTCATCATCTTCATCGTGGTTGTTAATGTAGACATGCAAAGCAGCCACATCCTGCTGTGTCCAAGGAGCTCAATCTCCCACAATGATGAACATCTATTCAATTTTCGTATAGAGATGCTCTAGCTGGATATCGTGCTGAAGTCACTTGTCGAGTTAAAATTGTAATATCCCAATTTTTAAGAGGGCAAAAAGGTCTTTTGGCACATGTTTTATGTTATATTTTTTTAAACAAGTTTATTTCACTCATTTTGTATCTTCTAACAAAAAGACTTGGAAACCCTAAGCTCTCTCTCTCCCTAGACCACTCAATCACAAGAGAAGAAGAGATCAAAGGTAAGGTTTTATTGTCATTAATTTATTTTGATCTTGTTATGGATTTGTAAGAATTTAAGATGTTGTTAATTGGATTTGAGTTATTTTTGGATATTATAATTTCTGGAATTTGTCATAAGATCTTAAGTTCATGCATAATTAGAGTTGTTTTGACTTGGGAAAGATTGATTTGAGGATAGAATGAAGTTTGAACATGAAACTCTGCAAAAATTTGACAAATAGTACAAATTCGAAAAACCCTAGAAAATTCTGACTTTGTGCTTTTGTTTTGAAATTTTTATATGTTATAATAGACAAGTAGATGTTTCTCAAGAAACAAATTTCACTCAAAAATTCAAAGTATGCAATTTTTAGTGAATTTCCGAAATTTACTGTTTAGTTCTGGAAATT
>JANKKB010027870.1:0-12210 GCA_026225775.1 Bursera palmeri | reverse complement strand
TGGAGGTTGCTCTTCCCTCGAAGAAGAGTCATTTTTAATATCAGTCAATTTTCTTCTGTTTTGTTGCGTTTCTGTTTAATTTGGTACTGAGATTGATTGTTAGGAATTGGATCCTAACAGAAACTCTCATTGTTCTTTTTAAAGGAAGAGCTTTCTGTACCACATCAAATCATTCACTATCTTTTTCTGATAGATGCTGGTATAATAATATAGAGATGACGATATAAAACCTGTCAACTTAATTTTTACTACTTTTTCTAAGAGAAATATAAAGTTCATTTTGGTTGAGACCCACAACATCCCTAGCACAACCAACTATATAACTATAACTATTCATTTCGTACAATGAAAATTCTGCAAGCTTCTTTCGGCCATGAAACTGACTTGGTATGCAATCTGTGTGTACAATTGGGTTTACAATTATCCCAAAGTTCTGGCTATTTCATTTAGCAAGAAAAGATAGAGATAAAAGTAGCCTTGTAAGATTTAAAAATGTTTGTTATCTTTTCCAAGCCATTGATCGATACAGACGTTAAGTACAGGTTAGCAATTCTGACTGTCAAACTGTGGTGCTTTGATCCGATTCCCGAAGGATATAACTCAATATAGGACTTTGATGGCCTTTTTGTCTCTCTACTCGGACAAGGCGCAGATATTTAAAGCCTCTTCTTACTACAACAGGTTGGCTACCGTTTGTCCGCGAGAAAGCTCTTCGGATAGGTGATATGGTCACTTTCTTCAGGGAAAGAAATGAAGCTAATAGGGTGAGATTCAGAATTAAAGTGCAAAGGAAGATTGTGCTTTTGAGTCAGGACATTTTGGGAGAAGTGTAGAATCCCTAACTACTATGCTTTGAATTCTCTTTTCCTTGTTTCCCATTCAGATTTGTAGTTTATTATCTGATTGTTAGCCAAATTGGCTGTTGTATCAATGATCTTAACTGGCTCAGCATCACCTTCAAATATAATCGACCAATTGTACACTGAGGTCTAAGTGAACATTCCATGCCCAACATCTTCCCAAGTGATCCTGACTTATTTTTTGATCTATTTTTTTATTATTTTTGGTCTCAATAAACCCACCATTGGTATCAGAGCATGGTTTCTCAAGGGGCCTTTGAGATTTTTGAATGAATTGCAGTGAGGATCCTAAACAATTCAAAACAGTTCTAACTTGAGAAAGATGACAAGAAACAATGTCATGGCAGTATCACTTGTTTTTATAGGTGAAAAATATCAAATGTGAGCGGTAAAGATGGAGGTTTTTTTGTAGGCTAACGGTCTGTGAGACTTGGTAGAATAAGATATTCCACCTCTACCTGAGGATCCTACAGATCAGGGATCAAAGGGAAATACAAGAACGAGGAAGATGCAATTCTGAATCTTAAAAGGGAGTTTGAGATGAAGAAGATGAAAGAGTCTAAAAGATTCAACGAATGTTGTGACAGACAAATAGAGATTTTCAAGAAAATTAGGATGCTTGGAGAGACGCTTCATGATAGCAAAGTGATGGAGAAAATCCTAGTAACTCTCCCTAAGAGGTTTGAATCCAAGATCTCCCTTGAAGACTCTAGAGACCTATCAACAATTGCTTTGGGAGAGTTGATCGATGCAATATAGGCTCAAGAGCAAAGAAGAGCCTATAGAGAGGAAAAGACTATGGAAGGGGCTTTTTAGGCGAAGAAAGATGGCAAGGGTAAGAGACCTTGTAATAAAGAGAAAAGAGGAAAGGAGGAGTCAATGCCAGTGGAGATTTCTTGGGAAAATTTCCACATTACCCACACTACAGTAAGACTAATCATCTACAATCAAGCTGCATAAGTGGAATGCAAATCATGCATGCAAAAGAGGCATATTGGTAAATCCTACAAGAACAAGGCAGTGCAACAAGCAGCACAACAGGTAGCACAACAAGTAATGTAATAGGCAATGCAACAACATCATGAAAAAGAGTTGTTTGTGGCTGCTTGTTTTGTAAGAAATAGCTCAACCAACGATGCTTGTCATTTTGAAGAAGATAATAGGAATTTTCAGCAAAATTGCAAGGAAGAGTGTTGAAATTATGCAATTTTTGTTAGATAGATGAGAATAAAAGTTGCAGATTTATGGCTGGATATTTAGCCAATTTTTCAAAATTTCAATTATTTTGATTTGTTTCTATCTTAGTTTGAATTTGATTAATCTATTAAATTTTTATAAAAGTTTTATTTACGGTCTTTATCTAATATTATGTATAAATTTGATGTTTCATCAATAAAAAATTATGGAATTAATTTCTATAAAAAAATCTGCATAGAAGAATTTTCTTCAAAAAATTAACCTCATTTTATCTCTATTTTTATTATTTTTGGTCTCAACAAACAAATAGATCTCCTTCTTTATCTTTAGTTTTTTTTTTTTTTTTTGGTAAATTTCACTAACTTGTTGTTGTTGTTGTTATTGGTGGTATTAGTAGTGCTGATGGTGGTCGAGGTGATTATTGTGGGTTGTAAGTTGTCAAGTGTTTGTCTTGGAGGAAAGTCTCACAAATTGCTTGTTTTGGGCTAGAGGGTATCCTAGTAATTA
This sequence comes from Bursera palmeri, assembly GCA_026225775.1. NCBI lineage: Eukaryota > Viridiplantae > Streptophyta > Magnoliopsida > Sapindales > Burseraceae > Bursera > Bursera palmeri. The sequence continues at coordinate 9,646 of JANKKB010027870.1, read as the reverse complement.
AGATTGTACTAAATTAAAAGTGGGTATAGTATTATTAATATATTTAAAAAAATTGTGTATTGTCTTATTCATATGGGTTATGTTTAGTTTTTTAATTAAATTTTTGAAACTTATCTATGAATGATCATTGATTACAATCTAATAGTTATAAAACCGTTGAGTTATATTAAGAGTAACTACCTTTAATACTCTCGCTCTTTCTCTCATTTTTATATGTAGATGTTTAGTTAATGATGGATAGTCTTAATTTATGTTTTTAGGGCACATGTATATTCATATTATTTCAATAATTAATTTACCTTGAAAACTGTATTTTTTATGACAAACTTATTGAATATAATAAAGTAATTAATTTAATACATTTTTTAAGATAAACTAATATTTTAAAGATGAGAATTCTCATTTTTTGAGATCTTAATATGTGCCTTTAAGATATACTTTAAAACACTTATTAATGATTTATTCATTTTACTAAAGATGAGTTTCCTTGAGGGAAGTTTAAAACTTGAAGATGGTTGCTATTGCATGGCCAGGTAGAATTAGTGGGTCATATATGTATGCTAATGTGACAAATATGGTGTGCTTGTACTCTTGTATCAGTATTTTCGTTCTGCAACATGTAGGGTTGAGTTCCTATATTAATTTTGAATTAGAAGGCTCAAGAGCCAGCTCAAGGATAATTCAGTACGCTTTGTGTTGTGGCATGTGCGGTGAAGCGGACAAATCAGATTCAAACCTGAATCTATAAAGCTTTTATCTTTCACTTGATGGTCAAGAAATATTAAGAAAAGATAGTAAAAGGTTAGTAATCTTTGTTGAATTAATTTTGAAATCAAAGATCTGTTTATTTTATTTTATTTTATTCTTGGCTGCTTCGTTTTGACCATGTTAAAAACTGAAAATTTACGAGCTCAACTGCATCTCAAAATTTAGCATCCAATGAAACTTTCAGTGCTAGTCACTATGACTCTCAACCAAGCTATAAAAGTTTGCACGCATGTGAACGTGGAGTGTTTATCAATAATTAATAGAAATTAAATTTTGAGGTTTGTATTAGTTTTGATTCAGTAAGTTATTGATCTTGGTCTTTAAAATTTAGTGGAGGGTGAAAAGTAAATACCCATTTTTCAAGTATTGCAACACGTCTTATCAATTATATTTAATTTTTAATTGAGATAGCGTGAAGAAATATAATTCTTAAGTTTCATTCAATAATAATGCTTTATTATTAAACACAAATAAGCATTTTTACTTTTTCGTACGGCTTTGTCTTTTTATTTATGTTGAATAATTGCTTGGATTGAAAAAAGACATCGATTGGCCCCATCAAATTTATAATTTATTGGTAGATAGCATGTGATTGTGTTTCTCTTTTGGCATACCATGATCTTATCATGATTTAGGAACACAAATTTAACATTTTTCTTGTAGAACTTCGTGGCCATTAGAACAGTAGCAATTTTAGTTGACAACAACATATCTTTTATGAAAGATAAATTTATTATTCAAAATAATCAAAATCCACTAACACAATGGCAACATCTATGTTTAAATACTAAAAACTTAACCTCAACGAACTATGAAAGCAAAACCTTTTAAAATAGGAATTTTTCTAGTTTTGGAAAGTTTTGATTTATTAACATAACTAAAAAAAAAAAAAAAAACTTGGTTATGGGCGATTTCATATATATTTTTCAATATTTTCTTCAGTTTTCTAACATCCTAAAAGAATCATTTTGTCCCAATCCCATTCAACTTAAAGAATCATGTATTGTTGATAGTTTTTGAAATATGACGAGATTCCTTGTATTTTATAGAAATAAAAATCAATCATGTCTCATGGCTTATGGGCTTATGGAGTTTCGTAGCTTTATGATGAAGACCATGTGAGAAGATACAAGAGGCTGCAGAGAGGGAATTGTACGAAGCTGCCGTGCTTGATAATGGTGTACACGGCGCTCACTATCTGGATTTCGGCTGATTAACTAGCAGTTAGTTGCCGCCATGGCACAGAAAAAGCCGAGATCGCGGTGCTAGAACGCAATCCTGAGCTGATGCGGAATTTTTTTTTTTTTTTATTTTACGATTTAAGTCTTATATTATATTATCTTTGAGTGTATAATCGCCATGGTTGACAAGGGCATTGCTTTTCTCTATCTTCTCTTGCTGCAATGAATAGCTAGAGCTGGGTCGTATTAAATAGATAGTATAGAAATTTGTGTAATGAAAGTCATTGCCACCAAAAGCTCCTGAGTGATTATGTTTATATTGTTAGTATCAAACACTTATTAAAGTTGTACTGACATGATGTTCAAACACTAGAGAAGGAGAGATGTTCAACCAAACACGACCGTTCAAGAAATAACTCAGAGGTGTAGGGATGAACTCTTGGGCGATTGACTTGTTTGACGCGAACACCGATCAAGAACCAGAGGAGCAGAGCAGAGAAAACCACACCGCTGTATACAATATTCCCCAGCAGCAGACGAGAAGCAGAAACGAGAATGAAAACAGAGAGAGAGTTAGGTCTAAAATGAGGTTGAAGGGTATTGTGTTTGTCGAATTAGGGATTTATGTTTTTAATTTGTTCCTATTGTGGACAGCGTTTCAGAAGCGCTGTTAGTTTCGTTTTTTTTTTTTACTCGCAGCATAAAACGCTGTAAGTGGAAGGGAGATGCTGGATTTAAAAATTTTTACAGCGTTTTTTTTTTTAAACTTTCCCTTCTTGTAGATAGAAACAATAACGTTACTATTCGAGAGCTGAGAATCTCTGTAAAGAAGTTTCCATATTTTTGAGACCACCTAAAGATCAGTTAATTCAATCACTGCTGTTAGCCATCTATGCTTACAATCAACATCATGATTCACAACATATCACCGACCGTTATTTAGAGATGAAGTGCTTGAAAAAGGTAAACACAAGTGGACAAGTGCTCAAGCTAAACAAGAAAAAGTACATAAGATGTTGACAGAGGCCCCAGCTTCTCCGAGACATCATATGCACATTTTATGCTTATTTCTCATTCAATAACAGAGCTTTTTTTAATAATTGATTAATCATTAATTAATACTTTATTTTAATATTAATTAATATTATTCTTATAAATTCTTTTATTCAAATTTATTATATAAATTAATATGATATCATTTGATTGAATGAGTAAATTTTAAAAATTAATTATATTATTTAAAAGTAATGATATAACAATTATACAATAATATCCTACAAGTTTTGACGAATGAATTGGTAAAAAGAATTAATAATTATATTACAAACTCAAACTAGTTAAGCCAAGAAAATTTGATTATATTAAACGAAGAAATTTTGAGATTCTCTCATAAGACATGAAAGACACACGTGCATGGACTGATCAGAAGATTCCAAATATTTTTCGGAGATTCCATCCATGCGTGCACGTACTTTGTTCTTACGTATGTAAAGCAACCGCCTGAAAAGAAAGCCTTATGGCAGACTGGTGGGTGGCCTTGCTGCCAAGTTTGGGGGAGACCAAAAAGTATAAGCAATCAAATTATTTTAAAAATATTTCAAATATTCATTTGTTTCTTTAAGTCGCAAATTATTACGTAAAATTTTATATGTCACATTTCTCTGCTATATAAAACTACAATACTATCTAATTATTTTTTAAATAATAATATATGTGATAATTTTATTAAATAAATATCAAATAACATATTAAATTCATTCCACTGAAATTTCTCGGACTCAAAAGAAAGAAAACAACTGTTAAGAACAACAAACTCACGCTGCTAATAATTTTATTAAATAAATATCAAATAACGTATTACATTCATTCCACTGAAGTTTCTCGGACTCAAAAGAAAGAAAACAAACTCACACTGCTAAGCCTTATAATTAGTCGCTAACTGACATATAAGGCACAATTATTTTCCTAATTAATCAAAGACCTCACACGACAGAATTTCCGACAGGATTTTTGCTGAAAACATAAAAGACTTTTAAGTAACACTGCAACACTTACCCATAGAAACACTCCACGGTGATGATTAAGGCAACATATTCCCCACATCAACCCAAACTTCAATGTCGTTACCGAATAACTTGATACTTTGCTGTCTCTTTACCTCAACTCGATATGGTACTCCAGCAATTTCATCTTCTAACCTACTAAAAATGATCTTATCATTAACTTGAAGATTTCTAGCTTTAACAAATTCGCGCCAACCCCTGGTACTCAAAGCAGGTTTGGCATAGCCTGCCTTTCGTTTATAGCAACGGAAGGCCCACCTCCGTCCAGCCGAGTCCACAACGGGCAAATCTACATAGTTATATCCTTCAAGAAAATTAAAATGTAGCAGAGCCTCGGTCGGTACCTGCAATCTTTCGTTAACATCAGTGCATGAAAGATTCTTTGTGAAGATCTCCATTACTTCTATTGCTGTAAATGTTTGTGATACTTGGACTGGTAGCAATTAGAAGAAATGTATCACAGAAATCTGTTGCCTGTGATAGTGTGATTAATTATTTGTGCTGTATTTATAGAGTTCTGAGTTCGGTTAGTTTGTTGTTACAGATATGAAACACCAAGAGATTGTACAATTAATGAAAGAAAAATCTTGTTTCACTTTTGCTTTTTGTGTAGGACATGCTTGCAAATTAAATGTTGAAAATGAAGGAAGTTCTCGGATGACTGTCCAATAGGAGAGTGATTTCATGAAAGCTGTAATCTTTCTATCATATAAAGACAAACGCTTGGATCCAATCTCTCAATCTATTAAACAAAACAAAAACACAAATTCATCCAATGATTTGTTGAGTGGAGTAGTTGTTGATTAGTTTATGAAAGCAACTCGAAATCTTTATGCACATGCTCGATATTAGTCATCCAGGTAGCTTTAAATCGAATGGAGATTCTCTCATAAGACATGAAAGACCCACATGGTCATATGTAGACCACAGAAAGTTCCGACAGAGAACTCTTAAACCTTTATGCTTTGACTTATTTTCGTGTCCTGCATTTCAACAGAAGAGAATAAAGCAATGGACCGATCAGAACATTCCAAATATGTTTTGAAGATTCAATGAACATGCTCGATATTAGTCATCCAGATAGCTTTAATTCAAAGTGGACAAGTCCCTATCTACGATATGGATTTAGGTTGTAAAACCACAAAGAGAATGGAATAAGAATATAGTTCGTAAGTTGTATATGATCGATAAACGTTGTGAAATATGTTATTCAATAATGGGCCTATATATCATACATGTTAAAGAACATTTTTATATAACTTGTCATCTTCAATGTGAAGCATATGAAATTTGATTTGTTTTTTTTTTTTTTTTTAAATATTTTTAATAGACATTTGCGTGCACAATAGGAAAATTCAACACTGGTTTGTTGAAATGATATTGACTTGGGTGATATGAAAATTCTATTAGATACTCCATACGAATTGTTGGGCGCTGTCACCATCCTTTGCCGAACCGACGTGGCAGAATGTTTCTAAAAGCTCAGCAACAACAGTTTTTCTCGTGTCCTGTAGTCATCTGAATGATTGAAGATCTTTAACATGGTCGAAACTGACTAACGAAGCTCCCTGGGCACATATACATGCAAATTATTAATGAAAGAAAAGCAGGTACCTAAAAAATTATTGATAAAAACGTTCCATCACAAAGCAATCTGTATTGAGCCAGTTATGAAGTTATGACATTTGCTTAGTCACTAATTAAACGGTAATTAATGTCAATGTAATAATTTATTTTTGCATTAGAATATAGATTAATCGATGAATCTCTTTAACCTTTATAGTTCTGATTATCACAACAATTAATGTCACGGCAGTGTAATATTTTCATCCACTTGTAAATGACAACAATATGTTTTTGAAATATATCACATGAAAAAGTTATTAGCTTGAAAACTTTGTACAATTCTCGAAAGAAAACTTACTATACTCCTTGAATTGACAACAAAATATTTGGACTCTATTGCCCTCATTATTTCAAACCTTTAACATAATATTTCATCGATAGAGAAATACTTTCTCTTAGAAATAATAATTGTACATGACATTTTGTGACTCCCAAGCGGAATACCCAAAACAACATCCACACTTAACCGAGCCTGTAAGGTCAACAATGTTCAACTACTGAATCCTAAAGGTTTGGTACAGTCCAACCAGGAATAGATCACTGTAGATGAGATAAGGGATCATCATAAGCCACAATTTGTCACGAGAACTACTTGCACAGAGATCCTAGTCAATAATTGACTAGATCTTCCCAGTAAATTACATGACCAGTAAAAAAGAACGCCCCATGACAAAGAAAACATGTTAATTAAACTCCTATAAATTGGTGATAAACTAATGAAAGTATATACTACATAAATGCAAAAGCTTTCTGATATACATGTATTTGTATTTGTATATCACATATAAAAGAGTTCTTCGATATGATTGTCTTCGTCGCTATATGATGTTCTTATCAATTATGGAGATCTTCATCAATGATCAAACAAGAACTGATATCCCAGCCAAGGCTCTAGAGCATTTTCCTTTTTTCGAAGAACAAAACTTTGTGGAATTAAGTGTCCTGAAGGCGATCAGAGAAAAGTGGAGAATTTCGTTGCTATGAGCATCAGGTACGCCGTCGGGAACCTTATTTGTGTGAGACCCTTTGGCACGAATTCGTCAAAATCAAAGATCTTAAATCTGTACATGGCCTCTGTCAACATCTCAATTTCACTTTTTCATGTATTGCAACACGTCTTATCAATTATATTTAATTGTTAATTGAGATGGCATGAAGAAATATAACTCTTTTAAGTTTCATTCAATAATGATGATTTATTATTCAACACAACCAAGCATTTGCACTATTTGTACGGCTTTATCTTTTTCTTGCTAGGATTGAAAAAGACGTCCATTGGCCCCGTCAAATTTATAGTTTATTGGTAGATAGCATGTGATCCATACGTTACTGGATTACGGCATATTAGCTAATCAGTTGTAGCGATCCGAATTTCTGGAAACAGTGATTTAGGGGTGTTAGTAAAGAATTTTAAAATTAAAAATCGTAATATGTCATATTTGTGACGTATACGCGATAATACGGATGCGATTACGTCGTGTATATGGGTATTTAGAGGTTTTCGGGAGTTTTCAGAAAAGTAGACTAAAACGTAAATTTACGTGGGTTCGTGGGTTTTTCGTCTTTAGTGCCCAACCGTGACATTTTGAGGGTCACGTTGATGAGAAATGGATGAGGACGAGTCGGCGATGAGATGCTGAGACTTTGGGGTCAGGATTCAAGGCCGTTGAAGGTTTAAAAACTTACAGAAACACCCCCAGAACCCAAAGTCTATATAAACTGCATAGAAGGCCAACAGTTATAGGAATCTATAGAAACACCCCTGGACGCCGAAAGTCGCTATCTCCGGTAACTGTTAGCATTCCTAGCTAGTTAATTGCCATGGCCAGTGGCGATGGAATCGTCTCGGCCTGCTGATCATCAAGGTGATGGCCATTTCCCCGTTCACTATCGGAAACGTCGTAAATCGGGCTAGAGATGTTCACCTGCATCTACTGTCACAAGTCGATTCTGGTGTCGCCAGCCTCTGACACTAATGGCGAACGATTCATCCCGGCAAGCTGGTTTTGACAGTGGCCTCCGATCGTCGGTCTGGTGAGTGGATCACCGACAACGAGGCCCGACAGTCTAAGCCTCCCCATTCACTGATCTGTTGCTTCCTATCGTCGGTTGCCGTCGCTGATGGTCAGAGCAAATCCCTCTCAACGAGATGAAGCTGGTGGTACCCTTCATTCACTGTTCCCGACGGCTGATCGTGTTCTCTGATGAGAGAACGTGAATCACGTCTGTCACTAGATAATCACATCAGTGCCCTCACCTTGCTGACTTGACAGTTACACCCTCATGGCACACCTCCACTATTTTGGATGTTGGTAGTTTACTCCCTGCCACATGTGACAACATAAGGACCCCCAAGGGTTTCCAGGTTAGCAATCTTACCCCCGCTTGGTTATTTTAAGTATAGTTTATAGATTTACGGTAACGCCCCCGATGTGTATAATATCATTTTAACCCCCGATTACCGTTTTGTATGGCTATGACCCCGTGACTCCGAGGACTCATTCGGGACCTTCGGGACGTATGAATTTATGATACGGATGAGGAATAGAGAGAGAAGAAGGTTCGGGAGCTATGGTTCGGGTATCAGGGTAAGGGTTCCTAACTGTACAGTTCTATGATCTTTTGAACATGCATGTGAATTTACTTTATTGATGTGGTTTAGGGAATAGAGACTGTGTGATGAACGAATAGGTATATTAGATGATTAGATATATCAGGACGTTACGGATACGAGCACGGTAGCACGAAAATATGTGATAAGTCAAGAGATCAAGCAGACGTATATGATTGTGTTGTCGAATGGTGAATGGGAAACAAATTAAGGATGAGAGATAGATATCACGTATGGCAATACGAAAGGATACGACTATAGTATAGGGATAAGTATTTGTCGGTATGATATGGAATGGGCAATACGTGGGTGATACGCGTGGCGTGACCAAAACGATCACCCAAAATAAACCCTACTTATCCCCTAAATGTATCGAGTAATATAATGGAAGTAAGGGTCGAATCCTCAGGGACTGGGTTATGATTATTAGACTAATGCCTAATTTATCTCTTCTAATTCCTTTTCTAAGATGCAAAGGGGATTAAGAATAAATGAAATTAACTAAATTACGAAAGCAAATAAATCTGAATAAGTGATCAGAGAGACAAGCGTGATTGAAAGAATACTTTATTTCGCTTGACTCATTAACTCAATCGATCCTATTATTCTTAATTGATTTGTGTGACTTACAAGAACAACAGCCTGATATACTCCATATCTGTTGGAATACACCGACCTATCCTTCCTAGTTAATTAAAAGAACCCGTATTAGTTAACTCTATTTATTGAACAACTGTAATATTCAGAAAATTTAGAACAGTGAAAAATTTCAAATTAGTACCCAGAAAATTTTTTTCTGCATATGCATTTCTTTTACGAGCGTGTTTTTATAAGTAAATTAATGTATATGGAAATGTATGTACAAACCATTCCATAAATGGGACTAAAATGATATTAAAAGTAAGTATATATATATATATAGGTACAAGATTTGTGTACATATATGTTGTCCATGGAAATGTTGTGTGTGAGTGGGATGGAAAAACAGGGGAGATCAAGAACCTGCTTGTGCCAAACAGAGAGTTGGCGCTGAGGCGTGAAACCCATTCCACGCCGGGGCGTGAAACCCATCCCACGCCGGGGCGTCGAGTCTCTGGAAGTAGTACCGATCAAAGTCAGAGAGTTGGCGCTGGGGCGTGAAACCCATTCCACGCCAGGGCGCGATTCCACGCCGGGGCGTGAAATCGATTCTACGCCTCGGTGTCGATGCGGATTTTACGAACTTAACAAATTTAAAAAGGACAAACATGTCCCAAAACCCTAAAATCTTATAAAACCCAGCCTCCTTTCCCTTTTAGTTGGCATGACAGACTCAAAAGAAAAGAAAAGGGAGAAGAAGAGAAGAAAAGGGGGAGAAGAGAGGAAGGGAAAGAGAGAGAAAGAAGAGAGAGAAAGCT
>JANKKB010027869.1:0-12210 GCA_026225775.1 Bursera palmeri | reverse complement strand
CTTGGGGGTGTCTATGTATTTACCCCCTTATTGAAGTGGGCAAAATTTTCGAGAAAAAATATTTTTTGTTTCTGAAGATAACAGGATTTCAATAATATAGATATAGTCCGAGTTCATCGAGTATGTAATTAATTGATTAAAAATTCAAGGACAAAGGTAATGATATCATCAGTTGAATTCTTAATGAAGCATAAACTTTTCAAACCCAAGTGGACAATGATATATGTATGGTAGGCCATTATTTTGTCAGTAATTGATAATTAGTTCAACGTTTAGAATCGTTGATTGACAGTTGGCGAATTTTTAAGTACTAGAGAAGAAGTTGTTGTTGACCCAAACCTTGTAAGTACTTGGTTTAATGTTATTTAGTATTATTCCCATATATTAACATATATTTAAGTTGATTAATTATATGACTAATACTTCTGTTTCTGCATGCCAATTATATATATTTACTTCATCACTCTTGTAGGAATTTGACAGCAATTCGCAATTTTGTTCCTCCGTGCCCAAATTTTCAACGCAATCTAAAATAAGACAAATATGGTTGTTGATGAGGTAGGACTTTCTATGGATTTCACGTTCAGTTATTCTTCTGTCTAGTCACACCTATGATCTAAAATTAATTAAAAAGGAAAAATACTTTAAGTTTAGGAGAGTACCCAACAATAACTAAAAACCATTTTCTTAAAAAAAATTGTATTGTTTATGATAGAGAAGATATGGAAGTTTAAAGATATAATTAAGCTATAAACGGGTTGTAGATAGCTCTTTTTGTTGATTTCAAAAAATGACACCATCATTAAAGATTGGCAAGTGTGTTGACACAGAATATAAAATGATCGAGATGCCTTTTGAGGGGTGTTCTAATTAAAAATTGGGGAAAATGGATCTTGGGGTGAGAGTTGGTGTTTCTTGATATGTTTGTGAATATGGAGTCCAAAGTGGGTCTCGAAGGTGATGATTTAGTGCTAGAGATGAGAACGGTGGTAGGGTTGTAGTTTTAAGGCTGTGACTTTAGAAACAGGACTTTCCATAAATGCATTTATATAGGCAGTTCCCATATGTAACCTAGACTTGAGTTGTCCATATTGTGCTGAGGTGTGACAATCCTAATTTCGAGGACCTGGGAAGTTGTTATATGGCGGATGGTCATTGGTCCATCTTAGATAATTGTGGGACTATATAATGGTTGTACGTTTATCACCACTTACCTGCTCAGGTCGGTGATCACCTTTGAATGGTTGAGGAAGCCATCTCTTTCTTTGGTGTGCATTTGGATTTGATCCTCCAGAAGGTGCCTATGACCTGGTAGTCAATGAGTTAAGCTTTATTCGGTGGTAGAAGGTAAATGGTGGTCTTGGGCGCTTCCGATCTCTGTTGGCTAACGGGTTACTACTTGCAATGTGTCATTAGGTCAGAAAGTAGTTGCCCAACTCGGTGGTGAATACTGACTTTGCTCCGGAGGGCCATTCCTTCAGTGTTCTAGTAGGTTTGCCTCAAAATTGTTTAAATTTTTGTTGATCAAGTAGTTGAGTCGAAGGGGTAATTTAGTCCTTTGAGTGTTGGTTTATAATTTACCACGTATATTAGCACATTTCATCACAAGTCTGAAGTATGAAATATAAGGACTTCTATAGTTGTCTTTACGACTCAACTTAATAGTGCATAGCTTTGTGCTTGTGTCTTCATGCGATAGTTTAGCATTAAACTCGACTAGCTCGGTGGTGGATTGAGCTTAGCTGAGACTCTTCAAGATTTTTCTTGAAATGGCGGTTCAAGCTTTACATCATTAGTGGAGCGAGATTCGAGGCATCATGTACCTAATTCCTGCTCTATTAAAGCTTTCTATGCTACACGTTCTCTGAGTACCTCTCATGTGATGACACTTGGCGGCGGTAAGAATGCAAAGAAGTCAAAGGTCGGGATGAAGCCACATACACGCGATGGACGACTGAGATTATGCGAGTCAGCTTTTTAAAACTTTGGGTTTCCCTCTCTCTTTCTTGTATCTTTTTCTTCACGTCAAAAGCTCTTAAACTCTGCAAGTGTTCACTGTTGAAGGTGTAACAAAACTTTCAATTTTCGTCACAACTTGTTCCTGTCACTACGATGACTCTTCACTCTTATCGTTGCAACAAGCGCTTATGGTGGTGGTTCTGACAACTTAGTCTCAGAAGCGAAATAGGCTGAAACTCTCGTTTTTACTCCTTACATTTTTCTTTCTGCTTTACTATGTCACTACCAAGCTTTTGTTTGTTGCATTGCTGTGTTGGCTTGTGGACAAAAATGACATGTTGGATTTTTTTGGGTGAATGGTGATGACGAGGGTGAGGATGTGTGTATAAACTTGCTAAAAAGGCAGCAAGCCCATCTTTTGGGGGCGTCTCCTTGGTTGACAACATAATGGTTAGCAACAAGAGAAAACTAGACGGTAGCTGGGGAAGCGGTTTTGTGGGGCTGCGAAGGGAAGCCCCCAGCCAAGAAAAAAAGTGTCAAGCATGAGGCTAGCAAGGTCAAAGAAACTTCCTCCATAGGAAAGTTCCTGTCACTTCCTCTAAGGCCATCAAACCATTCTACCCCGGAAACTACATCAAAAGGTTTGTTCGTCCACTGAAAAAAAACATGAGAAGGGAATCAGTGTTCAATAAGCTCACTCCATTCCTAGTTCCTGGGCCTGAGTACGAAGCTGGTCCTTGACTCAACTTTAAATGTAAGTTTTAATACTCCCAAGTGCAAGGCCTATCAAGCTATAATATACTTAGGTGAGTCCAACAGTAATCTCCACGCGGACAATGTTAAAAAGTTAACAAACAAATTTTGACTAAAGTGCCCTACTCCTAATTATGTTATGTTAATTGTGTTAAAATACGTGCAAATTAATTAATTAGACTATTCACAAGTTGTTAAAAGAATAGGCAAAGAATAAACATGGAAAAAGCAATGATGATTTTTTATAACACGAAATGCAACACCTAACTAAATGATCTAAACTAACTCAAAGCATTCAAATAAAAAAAGAAATTAAAATTAACCAAAAAACACTTAATAAATAACAAAAAGTAAGATTATCCCAAAAAAAAAAAAAAAAAAAAAAACAAAAANTAATATTATCCCAAAAAAAAAAAAAAAAAAAAAAAGCAAAATAGAAAACTGAATTCTGAGAGACAGTCTATCGAACACTTAGGCAACAGGTTTCACTATCACATGAATCAATATTGTTTATTCATGCTTGACCCAAATTGCACAATTACTAATACATACCAAGAGTTAATAATTGGGAAATCTAACTTTAATGCTCAATTCGAGTTCAAACCACATATATCCTACTCATTTGCATATCAAACCAATCAATGTCAATCAATTGAAACTGGTTCAAATCAAGAATTCCATGTGCCTATACATCTACAAAGAATCAAGAGAGAGTTACAAGCTTTCCAAGTACTATTATATGATTCAACGTAACGAACAAAGAAGACGTATCATTAATTCCATAAATTAATAAAAAAATCAATAGTAACTCATGCTTAGGCTCATGCCCATAGCCTAAATTCAAGAATTAGCCTAAAATAATTAAATAATCAATCAAATTAAATACAAAATCAAACTTAAACATGATAAATATAACTCAAACAAGTAGGACTGAAGGTACATGGGTCGATTATACAAAAGCCCCAATTTACATCCAACCCTAAAATTTGAAATCCCAACAAGGCAATGAAATATTTAAACTAATTAATCGACTACAAAACATGGAAATGAAACAAAACAAACTTAAATAATAAGATTAAGCTAAAGTGAAGATTATGGGTTCAATTAAAGTCATCATCTATTGTATTTCAAATACAAATTCGTTCACAAGTTTAATACAAATTAATAAAATCATGTAAATCTAATATAAAGACAAGAAATGAAAATAACATGAAAAATAAATAATAAAAAAAATGAAAGCTAAGCCTTAAGAGCTCGTTCAAAAATGAAGGAAAAAAAAAGGTTGGGAAGGCTCCTGGATGAGAGAGAAACGTAACTATATGATCATGAAATGGGTTAGCAAATATCGGCTAAATCCCTTACCCCTCAATTGCATCCTTTTATACCATATCTGATCCCACATCATACAAAAAATAAATGTCATCAAATTAAGCCCAAAATATGATATTTAAAACATAATTAAGCTTAGCAATAAAATATTAGTGTTAATCAATTTTAAGTATATAATTAGTGTCTTAATCAACATCAACAAGCATAATTCACACTATTAATCTATTAATTAGTACACTTTTGACCTTGTATCACACCTCCTCACTAGTTTTTTTGCTAGTCCTTTAGAAAAATAGAACGTTAAACCAATACAATAGTTCAACATTCCAAATTCCAAAATAATCACGCCTAAGTTAGAATCCATCAAAGTTACGAGCATTTGAAATGAAGTAGATTCTAAAGACAACTTTTGATAAAAAAATAGCACATAATTCAGTCAGACAACCAAAGAAACAGTACAAAAAAGATGTCACATCAAAAACACACATTCACACTCAAAGCTCTACAGTTGAATACAAAAATCCACTCAAGTTTCTCAACAACTACATCTGACTAAGAACATCTCAAAACTAAGGCAGAAACTTATTTTTTTCTCATTCTTTTTCATCTTTTTTTTTTCAGCAATTACATATTTTTTCTTTCCTTTTCAACGAGCTTTTGGTTCTTTAAAGTGAATCAAGCTCATGAACTATGCAACTAACCCACACATTTAAAAACTCACCTATCACTAAATCACCTCACTCCTCATCTAGGAGAAATCAAACCTATGAATGTGTGCATAACTACACTTTCACAAGATCGCCTTTATTACTAGGTAGACATCGATTCTCGTAGCTCCTTGAGGGGAATCAATTTTATGGATGTGCGCCTATTCCACACTTCTATAAAACTACCTTTACCACTAAGTTACTACGAGGGTTGTTTCTTATTCACTCAGTTTTCTCAACTTTCAAACAAAAATACATGTGCAAAAGTTCATTAAAGTTCAATAAAAAATAATGTTGTTGAACAAGAAATGGATTCAAAGTATTCAACCAAGATGTCCTAATATGACTATAGCGAAACAATAATGACATCAAGATTGTAATTCTCTTCTAGTCCAACTAACTAAGACATGAATAAATTTATATTTCAAACTAAAATCATAATCATGACAATTAATGTAACTCATAACTCAAGGAATAATGTCAAAGGCATGAAAATTTTGAAAATTGGAAATAAAAAATCATGTCAAAACATTATATTTCAAAAAACTTTCAATGGTGTAATTCAAAATCCATTCAAAGTACACAAACACTTCAAAATGATCAAACATAGCCACACTTTGAATCAAGTTTCAAGCTCCCAACTCAAAATCAAGATTATCATCAATGTTTCATTAAAGCACAATCTATAAAGTGTCAAGAAAAGGCAATGAGAAGGATGAAAGATATTAGCACTCTCCTTGCTATGATGTTAACTTAAAAACAGAATTATGGAAAAATAAACAAACCTACAAAGCAGTAAAAATATTAGAATAGAAACAAATATGCACAAGAGCAAGAACTAGAAACAAAAACTAAAAAAAAAAAAAAAGAACTATGGTCAAGGTGGGTCAGTAGGCTCTTCCAAAGAGAATGAAGTCTCATCTAGAGGGATATTTATCATAAATGGCTTCAAAAGTTGCCCATTTACTTTAAAAACATTGTCATTCTACGGGTTCATAACCTCTATGGCTCTATAAGGATAAATAGTTTATACTGTATATGGTTGGCTCCGTCTAGATTTTAGTTTCCCAAGAAGCACTACAACAAATGTGACTTTTTACCACATTCATTTTCAGCGTTTTTAAAAAAAAAAATGTTGTAAAACTTTATTAATTTAACATCCCAGGCATGGTTACAACATTCAATATTGTCAATGATTTAATAGAGAAAATGTACAGTGTTTTTTAAACGCTGCAAAATTATAAAAGGGGAAAAAAACATTTAACTATCTCTCTCTCTCTCTCTCTCAATGTTCACTACTCTGCTAGGGTTATTTTATCTCTTTCTCTTTGTCTTCGTGACCTAGCCACCACTTCCCTGCTTCTCTTTTAAAACTCTAGTTTCCTTGAAGTAGACTTTGGCATCAGTGAAGGAGCTGCTCAGATTTCGCAGCGAAGGCACTTTGTGATCTAACAATCACTTCTCAGCTCCTCTTTTAAAGCTTTAGTTTCCTTGAATGAGGCTTTGATGTCAGCGATGGAGTTGCTCAGATTTGGCAGAGAAGGTAGCAAGATTTACCTGGTGTGTATGTATTGTAAAATAACTATTATCCATCCTGCATTTTTATTTTATTCTTATTATTTTTTGAAAATTTTCACTCAAATTTGAAAATTTTCTCTCAGATTTGAAAATTTTCCCAATAAAAACACCATTACGAGACAAAATTAATTTGCCTGATTCAAACACATATTTAATATCCAGTTTGTTCAACAAATCCCCACTAACAAGATTTCACAATAACGCTTTTAAATTGTTAAATTTAATACTGTATAAGTGAAGAAGGCTTTAGACATGAAGGAATCACTTTCTTAAAAGTGTTATTTGCACCCACTCCTCTGAGAGTTTGCTAATGGAATCTTTACAAATAGCTTTAGTAGATATAACAAGCCTTGAGATGTAAAGTTCTTATCTTCTTTTGAAACAAAATTTTACTAAGTTGTTCTATTCTTCTAATGTAATTATTTTTCTTCTTAAAAAATTTATAAACTAAGAGTACTATTTATACACCTGAGTTGGTTGAACTTTGAAACAATACAACCATTCAAAATGAAAGAACACAATCTTTAAAAATGAAAAAACACAATCTTTCAATATTTGACCATTTGTTGTTATTGCCACTTGTTTGTTGTGTGGCAATTATTTTTAGTAATTACAGGGTAAATTAGAATGGTTAAGGTTTTCATTAGTTTTTCTTTATTCATGTCACCAGCTAGTGGTGGTGAATTGTTTAGTTTTTGCACTTCTTTTAACATTGGTAAAAGAAGATAAGCTAGTGGTTGTATTTTGAAAATAATAAGCTTATAGAGCTAGTAGATCCGATTGTTGCTGAGGAACTTTGTCCTCGCAAGGAGTAGCAATTGCAAGCTTTCGTATAGGTTGCCCTTATATATGTCTCTCAATCGTCACAAAGTAGCCCAACTATGGTTGATGTGGCAAAACAACTCAGAAAAATTTATCAGTCCAGTTGATGCCTTAATTTATATGACAAGCTATAGTGACTTTACTGAAGATTATCTGTCCAATTGATATAACAACACATTAGTTACAAAATTTATATAAAAGTTATAAACGTTTATAAAAAACTTGTAAAGACTCGTAAATAATCATTTATACTTGTACTTTTTTACCATTTTTTTATAGTTTATAATTTTTATAATATTTATATGAATTTTATAATTGATTTATTGTTACTGTTATTAAAGAATTTGAAAACAAAGGGCCTAAAGGAAATTATGCTACGATAGTATTCATTTTTTATTGAAAAATTATGGTTTGGATTGGGCTAGTTCTGAGTTTTTGGGCTATGTTTTTGTAGTTTCAGAAAATATTACTGATTATTAAGAATCTAGTAAGTTTCAGGAGTTTTTCGGTTTGAATGTACAAAGGAATGTTTTAGGTCTTGTGTTTGATGATTATGTGATTAAGGATTTAGTTGTGTATTTACTAGGTTAATAGCTAGGCTAATTTGATGGCAATGCGTTATTATATGCTATTGCTGACCAGGATAAGTCCAGACCAACTCAAAGCGCTTTTTCGTTAGCTGCCTTATCCTCTGCTTTTAATCCATCTTCTGAGAAATCATCCAGTCCGGTAAACACAAATATATAATAAATTTCCTGTCATTTTTGTGTTTAATTATCTTCTCATACTATTTTGATATTTAATGCATTATGATTGATAAACATGGTTGAAATTGGTAGTTCGATTTCAGATAATAGCAAGTTTGGCATGTGGTTTTAGACTAAAAAATGATCACAATTTAGATATCATGATCCATGACCTACATCAGTCAGCAACTCTCAACACCAGCCAATAATGTTGTTGTAATCCCTACAAGCAAATCCTCCCCACAATAATCTTCAGTAGCAGTAGTTTCTGCTTCACAGTAAGGGAGCAACAGTAGAAACAGCTTCACAGCAAGGTAGCAGTAGCAGTTTCTGCTCCACAACAGGGCAACAATAGCAATTTTTGCTCTTTAGCAAGATAGCAGTAGCAGAAACAACTCCACAGTAAGGCAACAGTAGCAGAAACAGCTCCACAGTAAGGTAACAGTAGCAGAAACAGCTCTATAGTAAGGCAGCAACTGTAGAAATAGCTCCATAACAAGGTAGTAGCAGCAGAAACAGCTCCACAGCAAGGCAACAACAGTAAAAATAGCTTCATAGCAGGTAGCAGCAGCAATAATTTCTGTTCTACAGCAAGGCAGCAGCAATAGTTTCTGCTCTATAGCAAGGCAACAGTCACAGTCACAACCGCAGCCAGTGAATTCTACAGTGACTAACACAAGGGACATGCATAAACTCTTCAAACTCAAAACTGGTTAGTCATGTTGGACACAGGAAAACACTCAATAATCAATAGCCAAAAATGTTTAGAAACGTGGAGGAGAAAAGTAAGAAAAATAAAATCAAGGGAACAAAAACAGAGAAGAAATAAGTCACCAAACTTGGAGGTTTGTTTTGAGATTTAAATTGTAGATGATTATGATATATGAGAAGGATGTTTAATCTACATATTGTAAGAAAATTTTTGTATTTCATTAACTCTTATGTAATTGAATTTTATTGTAATATGAATTATTTGTTTTTAGTCTCTTTTTATTCCATTTCTGTAATTTGCACATATGCTAGTGATGGGCACCAAAGCTTGGATGTTATACGGGGTTTAGGAAACTATAGAAAAATGATAGGAAAAGCTAGTTTGGTTACTTAACTTAATAAATAAGAAAACTGAAATCCAAAAACTAGTTTGGTTTTTTACAGTGTTTTAAAAACGCTATAAAAAGTTATTTACAGCGTTTTTAAAACGCTATAAAAAGAATTTCTTCACAGCGTTGGAAAAATACTGTAATTGATGGACATTTTTTTACAATGTCGCCACCCACAACTTTACAAAAACGCTGTAAAATATTTTTTACGGTGTTTTTCAAACGTAGTAAAAAGTCAAAATTCTTGTAGTGAAAGAGATGAAGATGAAGTCATATAAAAGTACTTATTGCTGTAGTTCAAAGACCTTTCATAGGATTTTTTTCTTTTTTTTTTTTAGGTCATGAAACAACTTCATCCACTGTTTTGGTAACTTAGAGTTATCATATGCATCTTTCCTCAATTCATCCAATTCTGAAATTTGCAACTTTCCAGCACATCCAGTTTCATCAGCAGCAAAATTGAATTGTTTGATGGCCCAGTATGCCATATGTTCTAATTCAACAAGTAACTAACAAGCTTTGCCATAAAGCAACTAATATAGAGACATATATAGGGAAGTTTTATAGGATGTTCTATAGGCCCGTAGTACATCAGTAAGCTAAGAGACAAATCTTTCCTATTCAAATTGATTGTCTTTTAAAGAATTCTTTTGATTTCTTTATCAACTAATTTAGTTGGTCTGTTGGTTTGCGGGTGGTGCAGGGTAGAAAACTTATGGTAAATATTATATTTCTTCATTAAAATGCAAAAAGGGTTTTTTCAAAAGTAAGTTCCATTATCACTTATTAGTGCCCTATGCATGCCGAATCTTGAAAAGATATTCCTTTTCAAGAATTCGATCACCACCTTGTGCTCATTTGTCTTACTTGGTAAGGCTTAAATCCATTTGAAACATAAGTTGACTGCTACCAAGATATATAAATAGCAAAAAGATGATGAAAATGGTCCCATGAAATTTAGACCCCAACAATAAAAAATCTCATGAACTAAAACTGGTTACAAAGGCATCATGTTTTGTTTTGATATAGCTCCTAGCTTTTGACAAGAGTCACGAAGCTTGCAAAAGCTGTAAACGCCATGAAACATGTGAGATCGATAAAATCTACTTTGTAAAATCTTTGCAATAGTTTTGTTCACAGAAAAGTGATCATCACAAGCTTTAGTATGGTAAAATAAGATAATGGCATGAATTTCGTTATCAGGCACACACTTCCTAATAATTTGATCTGTGCAATACTTAAACAGGTGCAGATCATCATAGAAGAAAAATTTCACCTCATGATGAAATCTTTTCAAGTCTTGAGTGCTCCAATGAGATGAAGTCTGACCAGTCACAAAAAAATTAATAATATCCACATACCAAGGGACATCATCGTTAACTAACAACAGGTGTTCATCCAAAAATGTATCAAAAATGAAAAATCTTATTCATGTTTAGAAAAGCTGATTCTCAACAGATGGTCAGCGACCATGTTCTCAACTCCCTTCTTATCTTTAATGGTTACATTGAACTCTTGGAGAAGAAAGATTCATCTAATTAATCTTGGCTTTGCATCCTTTTTGGCTAAGAGATATTTCAGTGCAACTTGATCGGTGCATATCACAATAAGGGATCCAGAAGTGTAAAATCTAAACTTTTCTAATGTAAATACTACTGCAAGCAATTCATTCTCAGTTGTGGAATAATTCCTTTGAGCATCATTCAAGGTCTTGCTTATGTAATATATCATGTAAGGAAATTTATCTCTTCGTTGTCCTAAAACAGCCCATATCGTGAAATCACTTGCATCACATATAATCTCAAAAGGCAAAGTCCAATCAAGAGGTCGGATAATAGGCACAATGGTCAGTATAGATTTTGGCTTATCAAAAGCTTCTTGACACTCATGTGCCCATTCAAAGCTCATATCGTGCACCAATAAGTTACACAAAGGCCTAGAAATAGTGCTAAAATTTTTAATGAACCTCTTATAAAACACAACATATTCTAGAAATGACCTGATATCTTTAACAATCATGGGTGTAGAAAGTTTAGCTATAAGCTTAATCTTGGACTTATCTACTTCAATACCTCTGGAAGATACTATATGTCCTAGCACGATACCATGTTCTACCATAAAATGACACTTCTCTTAGTTTAAAATAGGTTTTTCTCCTCACATCTTGATAAGACAAGTTCTAAATTCTTTGAACAGTTCTCAAATATTTTGGCAAAAACTTAAAAATTATCCATGAAAACTTGAAATACTTTCTCGATCATGTCACTAAAAACACTCAATATATATCTTTGGAAAGTAGCTGTTGTGTTATACAATCTAAACGGCATTCTCCAAAAAGCAAACGTACCAAAAAGATAGGTAAATGTGGTGTTGCTGGTCCTTTTGTGCTATCTCCAATTGATAATAATTAGAGAATCCATCTAGAAAGCAATAATAAGCATGGCTAGCTACTTTCTCTAAAATTGGATCAAAGAAAGGAAGTGGAAAATGATCATTTCTCATAGCAAAGTTTAACTTTTGATAATGAAACACATTTGTCATCCAGTGGTCACTCTAGTTAGAATCAATTCTTTCTTTTCATTCTCAACCACTATCACCCTGGATTTCTTTAGACAATTTGAATTCGAATAACCCACTTGCTATCAGAGATAGGGTAAATGATACATACATCAAGCAATTTAATTACTTCATTCTTCATTATATCTTTTAGCTTGAGGTTTAGTCTCCTTTGTATTTCTCTTCTAGGTTTTGCATCATCTTCCAAATAAATCATATGGGTACAGTTAAGAGGGCTAATACCTTTAATGTCCATAATTGTCCATCTCAAATCTTCTTTATATTCCTTAAGACATCTAACAACATTTTCTCTTGCTCATCTGTAACAAGAGAAGATATTACCACAAGAAATTTATTATCAGTTCCTAAGTAGGCATATTTTAACCCAAAAGGTAATAACTTAAAATCTAAAGTCAGATATTGTTCATTTGATGGCTTAAAAGTAGTTTCAAGAGGTGCAAGCTCTTCAATCTTGGGATTCTAAAAATCGACTTTCTTTTCTAATGAGGAGTCTAAAGATAGAATAAAGGTATTTAGGAAGGTGAATTTTCATCTATCAACTCCTCAAATAAGTTCACTACAAGAAACAAGTCTTTTTGCTGCGGGCCACAACCGCCGCAAAAAAATATTTACGGCGGACTAACGGCGGTTTTGAGGCGA
>JANKKB010027868.1:0-12206 GCA_026225775.1 Bursera palmeri | reverse complement strand
CATTATATTTTAAATAATATTTTATAACATATTTTTATGATTATAGTTATTAATTTTTCTTGAAATTTATATTAAATTAATTATTTATAATATTATATGTTTTTGTAATAAAAAATATACTTTCCAAAGTAAAATAAAAATCGTAATCGAATATATTCTTTTCAATATCTTAATATATCATTTAATAAAACCTTCAACTTTGAAGTTGTATCCTCGAAAATGGTATATATATATATATATATATATAATATTAAGAAAATAAAACTTTTCATTTAATATTGGGTTTTGGAAGGGAAAATTGATAAAAAATGAAGGGATATGACAGATAATATCTCCCTTCTAATTATTCTTTTATAAGTGGGATATTTATAGTACAATTGCCAGATGATTTGGAAGGAAATCGTATGATTGTTTATTTCTCAATCCATACCTTCTATATATATGTTTTATGTTGACTTGCACAGTCAAAATGTCATCATTAAAATAGGTTCTTGAACATATAATTATATAAAATGATTCTGATAGATTAAGATGGATTCACCAAAGAGCTGTTCATGATCAAATGTTTCTTCCCTTCCAATTTCAAACAAGCATCTTCCACCAGCATAGCTAGTGATCATGTGCAATCTTCCTTCTGGCTTGGGCCATTTTCATTCTAGACTAGATTTCCATAACATATTCTTGGAAGTACAACTAATTTGGCTACAATATATATCTTTCACCATATAATTTAAATTGGTAAATGGAGATATGCATGCGTACCAGCTGCTTAATTATTGATTGAAATATTGCAAGGAAGAAAATGCTACTTTGGTCTCAAATAAATGCATTGAAACACAGATTTTTCCTATACCAAATATCTCCACACGTATACAATTTTCTTAGTCCAATTATCTCATAAGTGAAAACAATTGCCCCGTATCATGCTTCAGAAACTACAGATCTCTCTTCTTCGTCTTCTATGGCGTTGATGATGACAGCAACTTGGCTTATGCTAGGCCTAGACTCCTGGGAACGGTTAACACATTTTATGGCCACCTGTAGCAAGTTGACCATCCTCTCTTCACTTGCACCTTCTGATATCAAGGACTTGTCAAAGACTTCTACAGTCCATTCTTCTCGGACAACTGACTGAACCCATGCGGTCAGGTCTACTCCATCATTCTGCACCAGCCTTCCTGTTAGAAGCTCCAGAAGAATCACACCGAACCCATAAACGTCTAATTCGAATGCGCTTGACAGTGCACTCACCCCAGTGGCTTTGCAACCATTTGCACGTGAAGAGGAGTCGTCTTGATTATTAACCGTGATAAGACCATATTCACTGATGCAAGGCTGCATGTTCTTATTAAACAAGATGTTGGAGGACTTCAAGTTACCATGAGCAATTCCATCATCACGAAACTCCTGGTGCATGAATGCTAATGCCTTTGCAATGCTAGCTGCAACGCCTAGCCTGCTTGGCCAATCAAATGCTTGGTCTATTTGCGTTCCTGAAATATTAATGTAGCACCTCAGAATCCTAAATAACGTGCATGTGCGTGCAGTTATAGTTGTGTAATCTGATACAAATTAAATAAATATTTAAGGAGAAATAAAGTGATAAGCATACCAAGGAGAAGCCCGTGGAGACTTCCATTTTGCTGGTATTCGTAGACCAATAGTTTCTCTTGTTTAGAGGAATAAAAGGCAAGAGGTGGCAATACATTCGGATGCTTTGTTTGGTCCAGCCTCTGCATCCTGTGTATAAAATCATTGCTTGAAATTGCCCAATCTTTAATCCTTTTTACAACCAGGATCATACCATCTTCCAAGACAATCTTGTATAGGGTACTATTCTTTCCTCTTCCAAGTAACTCAGCAGGAGCCCTGAGCAGGTCCTCAAATTTCAGTCCATTCACCGCTGGACTTGTAAGAACTATTAGAGAGGATGACACCAAAGCACTTTCCGCTGAAACAATGGAAAATTCTGATTTGCTCTCGCCTGTTTTATAATCACTTGTTTCTGCTGTAGGTTTGTTCATACTGTCAACTGATGCTACCCTGTTTGCAGCTTCAACTTTCTCTTCTGCCTTCTTTCTTTTACATAACCTCCAAATGATGAAGACTATAAAAACCAGGCCTAACACAGCATATCCTGAATACATAAGAATCTGATTTGTTGAGAAGTCATTTGATTTTTCAGCCTCTGAATTTTCAGAGGTTGAACATTTATTTGGCAAAGGATGTCCACACAATTTGGGATTACCCAGGAAGCTGCTCTCTGAGAACCGGCCATGTGTGTCTGGAACACGACCACTCAAATCGTTGTAGGAGACGTTGAACTGATCAAGATTATCGAAATTAAGTTGTGGTATTGAACCTGTAAATTGATTATATTGAGCAAGAAACATAGTAAGACCAGAAATCGGGGACAAGTCTGGCAAGATACCAGAGAAGCTATTGTTTGACATATCTAGTCTTTTCAGATTATTTAACGAGGAAAGTGAGACTGGAAGGTTTCCCAAGAGCCTGTTCCCGCGCACATGCAAGCGAACGAGGTGTTGGCAATTTGCAATGTCAGCTGATATCTCTCCACCAATACTGTTGCCATCAAGAGCAAGAAAAGCGAGTGATGCAGCAAAAGATGGTACATTGCAAAGAGAACTGGCATCAAATGATCCTGAAAGATTGAGCCTGGTAAGATTTAACTTTGTGACAAATTTATTTGTCCGCTTATCGCAATCTACACCTGTCCAATGATCATTGCATGGATCAGAGCTTCTGTTCCATACTAGAGCAAGTTGGCCATCGCTGTTAGATAGTTTTTCAAGAAACTTGATCAGTGATTCTTTATCCTCTACTTCCATGCAATTTGCTGTTTGGAGAATGAGAGAGAACGAAAGAAGGATGGCCAAGAAGGGAGTTTGATTCATTTTTGGCTATCTGAGCTTTGATCCAGAAAGGTCTAAAGTATAGTTTTGTTAAAAGAACTTATAGTTTTAAATGTTTGAGAATTGTTGAAACATGGAGGAAATCGCTATGTTCAGGTGAATGCTGTAATTATCAAGAGCACCAATTGGCTGATTCTACAATGACAGTTTGTTTTCTTATGGTTTGATTGCCGCCATAAAGTCAAGAAACAAGTACTTTGGGCGCCGGCAGCTACAATGGCCTGGTACTTTATTGTCATGTCATTATCAATGAGGATAATAAGGAGGCCAGAAGTAATTACTGGTCCTTGTAATTTAGTTTTTGATGAATCATACCCTATATACAATTCATATCGTCCTCCCAAATGATTTAACCTGGCATGGCATTTCGTATTTTTTTAAGAATTCTGCTGAAATCATCTGGCATTTTTACAACTGATGAGTTCACATGATTGCTAACTTGTTACAACTGGAAAACTTGTTTTGTAGGTTTCATTAACACTTCTGGGATTGTAACTAGACAACCAGAAATTTTTTATAGTTTTCTGCTGCTTCTGAAAGCTCATGAAAATGATTTCAGAGATGGTTTAATTGGTTATTCAGTTCGTAAATCCGAAGCATTCGACAACATGAGCTCAATTGATGTTGACATGCCTGTGTACTTCCCAAATGATTCCCATTCTTGATTCACACATACATCTTATTTGAGGAAATATCTCAAGGAACGAATTCTTTTGTTGTGTTGTTAGTTATTAAAAAAGCTACCCTTTCTTTATAGTCTTTGTTCAAACTTCGAAGATTCATTCAGCAGCAAATAACTGGAAAACTCACATAGTCTAATCAGAAATCTTTTGAGCAGATTTTCTAGCCTTAGATCATATCAATGTTTTCTGAAGAACAACCCTGTTTAATTGGTTGCCTACCTATAGGTAAAAACAATAAATTAAAATTCAAGCTAATTTGATGCAAACAAGAAAACAAACTAGAAAAGAGATCCATTCTACTAATTTCAGTTCATCAAAATTCATGTGCCTACATATTCTTAAATGCAGGGTATTATGTATGTGGTCTAACTACCTCTTCATCATTTTACAAGTAATTGAACGTATGTTTGATCATGCGAGTATTGTTTAAATTACAATTGGAAGGGTAAATAGCCTTATGGATCTGCACCTCCAGCAATGTTGTCATTGCTTGACGTGCTTTGATCATCACTGAAATTCTCATTGCTTATATCCTCATCGCTGTCCTCTAAGGTTGAGTTGATGATATTCTCCTTCCTTGCATACCGTTCACAATACTCTGTTGTTGTAATGAATAGAAACAATGTGTTCAGTCCAGTGAATATAATTCCACATTATATTTAGTTAATTCTATGTACATAGTTATTCAATATACCAATGGTATATATGACATATGTATTGTGCAACTATTAAAATTTATAGAAGTTTCCAATAAACTCAAGATTAGATATATAATGAAGCCAGCTAAATACATGCTTGGAAATGATCTCAAAGAGGCTTAAAGTTCATTATAATCTTAGTGATGACTGGATTTCAAAATAACAAACAACAAGATGGGACCTTTCACTCTTTGTTCATATTGCTTCTGATCCTTCATCATCAATGATGCGGCATCACCATTTAATGGGTCAGAAGGATTAGGATAAAGTAAGAGCTGTGGAAGGAAAACCTCAAATATATTCAACAGATCTGCAGTGCGGAAGCCATAATAAGATACCTGAAGACTGTATTCCAAGTGAAAGGGTAAAGTAAAATGCAAAAGTGAAATCTAAAAATTAATATCAGTACTATTGTTAGTAATAAAGCCTTCCCATCTTTATAATCAACCTCAACATGCAACTAGAAATAACGTTCTCAAAATTTAGAAATAACATTCAATTATCCAGTTTTCCAATATTCCCATTTTATGCTCTGTAGTGATTTAGAAGGGGAAAAAACAAGAAGTTGAAGCTACTAGATTCTAATCAGCTAACAGAATCATTCTATCATAAAGTTTATTGTTCACAAACTCCTAATTCAGGCCACTTTTTCAGAGTGAGCAAAGTGCCAATGAACATGTAGCTTGAGTGTGTCAGATTCATTGATCAAATGCAAGGTAAGAATGCAAGTTCCTCCCACGATTGCTTAAAAAAGCAAATACATATTGGATGAACAGCCTTACAACTATTATGGATGTTATCAAGCCAAATCAAGGAGGCTCATGCTGTGTATCATACTTGTGTAAAATGAAGCCAAAATAAATCAGGAAAGAATTTCGTTCAAACTTCATATAAGAATGTGGCTTTTACTTGTAAGGTGAAGGACCAAATGAAACTTCTATTGCAAATATCAAGCAGTATGAATTAAGATTGATGTTATTTGTCTCTGTTGTGTGCTTCTCTGATGCTATGAGCACCTAGAAAAAATGTAATCAAATTTTCACTCAGAGAAGTCTTGAAATTACCAAACATTGGGCTCCACGTTTGGTTGATTACATCCAAGCATACAGAACCAGACCTACAAATCACATAGAAGAGAATTGTTAGTATCTATATATATATATATATATATAACAACAATGCTCTGGGACATAAAAAGGAACAAGTGTTCTTTGTTTTCTCCTCATTGAAAATGGCTATATATGTTGATCTATGCATAAAAATGTAAGTAACATGAATAGGTAGGCTACCAAGTAAGAGAACTAAGAACTTACAGTTCATCAACATTGGGGTGGAATATTTTGTTTATAAATCCAATGGAAGGAGACTTGTAAGGGTAGGCATCAGGCAGCTCTACTTGGATTTTCCAGACACCACCTTCATAAAGGCCTGCCACAATTGGGATAGGATCAACAATGATAGCCAAACCGAAAACTTCATAAGACTATTTGTATTTGTCATTTGCTGTAGAAGATGAAAAAGGAAAATTATCATAAAGGTCATGGTGGTAATACAACTCAAGCAAACAATTTGCTGAGTCATGTTCTCTTAGGAAGTGCCTTATTATCATTCAGGTTTCATGTTGATAGTGAGTGTAAGAGAGAAAGTATCCATCAGAACAATGCAAAGATGATAATTCAACAGAACACTAGAACAGGACAGAGCAGAAAAAGTTTTACTTTCTTTCGGACCATGGAATTCCACTTTGAGTTCATTAATCCCATCATTGATTGGCTCCACAGAATAGTCACTCATCATCCTACATACAAAGAGCAGAAACACCATCATTAAGATAATGAAATAGCAGAAAAGCAAAAATGGAACAAAATAAATCAACAAACACTTACAACTTCATTACATCCATCTCTCTTCTTTTGCATGGTGATGACATCATTTATTCAACCGAAGTTCTTCACTTTAGAGCCTAACATGAAAAATTTTAGAAATAAACTTCTACATCCTTCATTTCCAATTATAAATTTTGCGACTAAACGCAACAACACATGCATCAAATTCGTTCTTGTGTCAAAATTCAAATTAACATCAATCATTTGATATTCATCACCTCCGGCTTGACGATTTCACCTGTTCCTAATTATATAACACCTGGAAAAACTGCTTTTTTACACACTGGTCAGGCTGTTGCATAAACTATTTTGCTAAAAAAATTTGATACAAATTATAAACCATTCAATTATCATTATAGTTGACAACCATTAACCAGCACATTGAAAATGCTAAAAGCCTAAAAATCAAACCATGCCACTGCCTCTAGAATGGCTGGCATATAGGAATGCCACACAAGTTTCAAGAGTCAAGGTCAAGAATTTTAATATATATATTTTTTTAAATGACGCGGGGGATTCGAACTAGACCGTTCGGATTACTATTAATCTGATACAATTATATAAATTTGTCACTTTCCTATAAGCTACGGCGTGGGCTTAACATTAATATTTTAATCTCTAATAAAGAATGCTCAATAAATGACATCCTAAACATTCTACGATGGAAGAACTGTTTTAAATGATTCAAAATTTGCAATGAAGTTCAATCAAAGAAAATAACCACTAAAGCTTAAAAGTTAGAGATGAATGGGTAGCAAAAAATCTCATATTTTCTTGAAGCAATCAGTAAGCACATATCAACATTGTAACAAAGAAGAGAAAAATGGAAAGAAAACTAAACGAACCCAAATGAGAAGTGAAAGTTTCCAAGCTTGTAAGTGTTGAGGAATTGGTGTTGCAAGGTGAAAGCACAGCTTTGTTCTTTCCTTTCTTTTCAGATGGATAAACAAATAGAGAAGGAAAGGACCAGACAGGAAAGAAAACATGACAAAGATAGCGGAGGCAGTGCAGGTGCATGTGCAGCTGGCACGTGTTACTCCTTTTGTAACTGTCAAACTGTCTAAGAGGACTAGGCGCGTTTGCCTCCTCTCCACCAAAACCAACACTTTACTATCCATTTTTTTTTTAAATAAATTTTTTAAAATTATATAATGTTGTGAATATAAATTAATATTTTTTAATTGATAGGTAGGAAACGTATAAAATCACCCTTTAAAATGATAATTCGATCTAATGGGATGTTAGATTCGCCTATATCAAGTTATGAATAAAATGAATAATGTCAAATAGAATTACCTTATTATGGAATAAAATATTTATAAAAAAGTTGTTATAAAATGGTCTAATTCCAAAGGCGGATCACTAGTATTCAGTAAGCAAAGATGCGTCGTCGTTTCATCCTTTTTCTCTCACTATATAAACTTCTTGGCGGCAATCACTGTTGAGAAGATCACGCGATTTCCATAATACGAATCGTCTTCAACGGCCCACTAGAACAAAATGGGAGTTCACGGTCTCTGGGACCTGCTCGCCCCCGTCGGCCGCCGCGTGTCCGTTGAAACCCTAGCCGGAAGAAAGCTCGCCATCGGTATCCTTAAACCCTAGCACTCAATTCCTTGATTTGCAAGACATATAAATAATTGTCAACGTAAAAACATTTTTTCATTTTTATTGTTTTGTAGACGCGAGCATATGGATGGTCCAATTTATGAAAGCGATGAGAGATGAGAAAGGAGAGATGGTGCGGAACGCACATTTGATAGGTTTTTTTCGCCGAATTTGTAAGTTATTGTATCTAAAGACGAAGCCGGTTTTTGTCTTTGATGGTGGGACACCGGCTCTGAAGCGCCGCACAGTCATTGCTCGCCGGAGGCAGCGTGAAAACGCCCAGGCTAAGATCCGCAAAACTGCCGAGAAATTGCTTATCAATCATGTAACTAATTTTTGCTGGGATAATTTTCTTCTTAAGTTGTAACTATTTTGGAACTAGTTTGATTGCGAATTTTATCATATGGCAGCAGTGTTTATGCGTCATTGTTGTCACTATGTTTTAGAAAATTTCAGTTAATTTCCCTTGCTAAGCCTCGTTTAACTTAGAAGTGGAATTTGGTAAATTGAAGGGGATCAGAGTGAATAGGAGTACATCTTTTTGGTTTAGTTTTTATTTAAGGAGGATGCTCTTAACTAATTTGGTGAAATTTCTCAGAGATTTTATTTTAAAATTTTAGGGGATGTTTATACGTTTTATAGCGTTTTAGGAGAGGTTTCTAACAAATTTGTTTGGAGCTAGTTGAGTCTACTGGTATTATCGTTTACATTTTATGGAAAGATCATTTATATTTTTTGCCTTTAGTTTGTCGTTACTATGATTCTGCGGATGCACTTATAGAGCTGAGTTTTCTGGATGTTTTATTTTTATTTTCTAAATTTACCTAAGAAAATTTCTCTCTGATTGAGGAGGGAGAACTGAACTGACTTCTATGTAAAGATGAAAATGATGGAAGGAATTCATTTGATGCATTCAAGTGGTAGATCTTGTTCTATGTGTTCTTGGCTCCAGAATCAAGTATAATTCAGTTTCAATTTGAGTTATTTTTTTGCTTGATTCTTGCTAATAGCTCAAGGCAATGAGGCTGAAAGAATTGGCAAAGGATCTTCAGGATCAAAGACAAAAGCAGAATGATGCTTCTAAGGTTAAGATTTCGCCTGACAAAATGGCTCATGTGAGAAGTAATTTAGAAAAAAATGATGGACAGCTGGCATCTGGCAACAAGGGAAATCTAGATGAAATGTAAGCAGCAGACACTTTTGGAGTTCTTTTGATATTTTCAAATATGCGGTTCTTTATTTTATTTTACTTCTGTGACTTAATTTAGGTTGCCAGAATCTAGTGTGGCTGACAAGGATGAGAGTTTAGGTAGAAATGCATCAACATCTGCCACTGCAAAGCCCTTTGAGGAGGATGGTGATGAAGAAGAAGAGATGATACTGGTAACTGTATGCAATCTCTAAACTACTTGTTTTCTTTTGATCTAAGTTGTGTGGATACTGATAATTGTAAATGTTGACAACTTGCATTTTGTTTTAAATGAATTTCTGGGAAGTTTTAAGTACAAACTAGCATTTAAATTCATAGGCCCCTGACTCGCCAGTCATTTGAGAATATTGACGCTTTTATTATCTGCTTCCTTGCCGAGTTAAACCATAAAGAATAAGTGTGAATTTAAATTGTCTAAATATTTCAGAACTGAACTCCCTATTTGAGAAATAAATATTCTCTGTGGCTTGTGGTCTTATGGGTCTTTTTTTCAATTCACTATCTATGTGAGACTCGACTTCTGTATCAGGATGTAATCTTTTCTTGTTTTGCAGCCAACAATAGATGGGAATGTTGATCCAGCTGTTTTAGCTGCTTTGCCTCCGTCAATGCAGCACAATTTTCTTGTTCAGGTGGGTGCCCATGTCTATGAAATTTTCCCTCTCAATAGTCTTAATTTTTAACCTTTTTCATTCTATGCATTATTATTGTTTTGAGGATAGTTATTGATGCAATATTTCTGACTGTGGAGCAGAAGCATGATGCTAAGGGCAAGAAGATTTTGTCTGATGACTTGGATCAAGCAGATATTGTGGGGAGTAATACAGAAAAGAATCATGTGTCATTGAAGAGTTATGATCGTGAAAAGCTTGATGAGATGTAAGCTGTATAGGCAGTTGAAGTTTTGTGGATAGTTTGATCTATCTGCTTTTAGTTTTTCTGTTTTTTGTTATCTTTTTATATCATTTTGATGAGTTAATTTAGGTTGGCAGCATCTATTGCGGCAGAGGAACATGGAAGTCTGACTAACAATATAGCAGCATCTGCTGCTTCATTTCCTTTTGTGGAAGAGGATGAGGATGAAGATGAAGAGATGATATTAGTAAGTTGTTACTATTTGCTTAAAATTATTATCTTTGTAATAAAGATTGATGTTAATGTTGTTGATTGGACTGGTTTAACTGAGAGACTTTACATTTGAATCCCTTTGGATGTAAAAATTTTGGAACTTTTAAGACAATTTTATAATTTGTCCCTCAAATCATTCGTCACTGGAAAATTATGTATATTTTCTATGCTTGTTTTATTTGCTTATTCAGTCTTCAAAATGTGGGTGTTTAGTTGGTTAAGCTATATTTGGTAGCTAGCGTACTTTTGTTTTGAAGAAGCAAAGGCTCTCTCTTTCTTTAGGGCTCAAATCTTAGGCCTCTGTGCTAGTCAGTGCTCAATGACCCTTTTTACCTAATTGTATTTTGCAGCCAGCAATGCATGGAAATGTCGATCCAGTTGTTTTAGCTGCTCTGCCTCCGTCAATGCAACTTGATCTTCTTGTTCAGGTTAGCATTGTGTATATTTAACCTCATATATACAAGTTTCAGCTATTGATTCTTGTCAGTTCAGGTTTTGAGCTTCCCCTGTCTTTGCTTTGTAATTTTTATCATCATGATGGTTATTATTGTCCTCTTGTGCAGATGAGAGAGCGGTTGATGGCGGAAAACAGACAAAAGTATCAAAAAGTCAGGAAGGTCTGTTTTTTGATGCTTTGATATGTATTTATTTCATGTTACTATGAAGAAATATATTCCTGATTTCAGATTGTGCATTTAGTGCTCCCCCAACTTATGTCTTCTGCTCTGAGCAACAATTATACTGGTATCCTTGTGAAAAATTGCTGATCAATCTGGTGATTAATCGATAACAGATGACTATAGCACTTTGATTGGTGAGATAAGGCGCATACTCTAAGAGCCTTCATCAGATTCAGAAAGGGACAATATGAGCGCTATAGTTGTTTTACATTTGGGGAGAACTTTGCAAGAATAGTGAACCATAATTAGGGAGAATCTACAAGAACTTCCTGGACTATTGAGATGGTAGAATTAGAGCAGAATGGCTCCTTGCTTTTTTAAGCTTTTCCAACTGACTCGAGCCAGTATCTCTGGTTTCAATTTGGTGCATTTTTGTGTGAAAAAAGAAAAAAGAAAAAAAAGGAAACTAGAATAAGCCTGTGGGAATTCACTTTCAGGATCCAATTAGAGAAAACAATTCGTAATTAAATTAATCATACCCACTAACACTTCTTTAGCTATATACTTTTTTGGACAGTTTTCATTGTTTATTCTTTTATGATGTATTTTTTTGAGAAGTTGGACAACAGAGTGAGAATTTCTACATTGGATCTTTTTTTTTTTTTTAATGTAATGAAGAAGCTTACGATATTGGTTTAGAACTTTTAAGTATGGTGATTGATTTGGAAACAAATAAGTTGCTCATGCCTGCACATTTTTGGTTTTCATTTGATTGGAACAGAACCTTTTTTTTTTTTTTTTTTTTTTAAAATTNTAACCTTTTTTTTTTTTTTTTTTTTTTCACATTATGCATGGTCATCTTTCTAAGAGCAAGGGAAGCAAAGCAAAGAGAGTCATTAGTCTATGTTTAAGTACATTGACTCTCTTAGCATAATTTGTTTCAAATTGACTATTGTTATTATTATTTTTCAGATTAGTAGTTTTTTATGTGATTTCATAATATTATAGAGAAACATGGACGCAAAGAAATAAGGTCTTATTAAGATAATGCTCAATATTTATCCAAACAATAGATATTTCTCTTTGATCCTTAGGAACTCATCTTTTTTTTTTTTCATTAACATCTAGGCTCCCGACAAATTCTCTGAGCTGCAAATACAGGCTTATCTCAAAACTGTTGCTTTCCGTCGGGAGATTGATGACGTGCAGAAAGCTGCTGCTGGAAGAGGAGTAGGTGGTATTCAGACTTCAAGAATAGCCTCTGAAGCCAACAGAGAATTTATCTTCTCTTCATCATTTACTGGGGACAAACAGTAAGGAATGATTTAATTGGTGTTTTGTCCACTAATTATGTAAGCCAAGTAGCAGATGCGTACTTTAAATCCAACTCTGATGCACAATTTCTTTTTCCAAAAGAAGTTATTTTTTCCTTTTTTTTTT